>JALBCR010004235.1:0-107380 GCA_030710515.1 Abscondita cerata
TACCCAAGACTATAGTCTTTGTTCTTTTGACGAAAAATGTCAAAAAATTTGTGTGTAGTTTTTTTAACTTAATTATATGTAAAACAATGCGTAGAACACTGTAAAGTAAACCGTTTCTTCGGGTTTTTTACAAAATAACTGCACTAACTACGTTTTTCGCAGTAGATTTTTTTCCCAGAAGTTTAACTGTGCTTAATGACTTTACAGTAATAAATTAAAGAATCTGATTGTATTTCTGTATTCTGCACATTAAGATTAGTCTATTCACCAATTTTTATTCAAATCAAAGACAAAAAATTTTTTTCCTGATTTTATACCCAAGACTATAGTCTTTGTTCTTTGACGAAAAATGTCAAAAATTTTGTGTAGTTTTTTTAACTTAATTCTATGTAAAACAATGCGTAGAACACTGTAAAGTAAACCGTTTCTTCGGGTTTTCAAAATAACTGCACTAACTACGTTTTTCGCAGTAGATTTTTTTCCCAGAAGTTTAACTGTGCTTAATGACTTTACAGTAATAAATTAAAGAATCTGATTGTATTTCTGTATTCTGCACATTAAGATTAGTCTATTCACCAATTTTTATTCAAATCAAAGACAAAAAATTTTTTCCTGATTTTATACCCAAGACTATAGTCTTTGTTCTTTTGACGAAAAATGTCAAAAATTTTGTGTAGTTTTTTTAACTTAATTCTATGTAAAACAATGCGTAGAACACTGTAAAGTAAACCGTTTCTTCGGGTTTTCAAAATAACTGCACTAACTACGTTTTTCGCAGTAGATTTTTTTCCCAGAAGTTTAACTGTGCTTAATGACTTTACAGTAATAAATTAAAGAATCTGATTGTATTTCTGTATTCTGCACATTAAGATTAGTCTATTCACCAATTTTTATTCAAATCAAAGACAAAAAATTTTTTCCTGATTTTATACCCAAGACTATAGTCTTTGTTCTTTTGACGAAAAATGTCAAAAATTTTGTGTAGTTTTTTTAACTTAATTCTATGTAAAACAATGCGTAGAACACTGTAAAGTAAACCGTTTCTTCGGGTTTTCAAAATAACTGCACTAACTACGTTTTTCGCAGTAGATTTTTTTCCCCAGAAGTTTAACTGTGCTTAATGACTTTACAGTAATAAATTAAAGAATCTGATTGTATTTCTGTATTCTGCACATTAAGATTAGTCTATTCACCAATTTTTATTCAAATCAAAGACAAAAAATTTTTTCCTGATTTTATACCCAAGACTATAGTCTTTGTTCTTTTGACGAAAAATGTCAAAAATTTTTGTGTAGTTTTTTTAACTTAATTCTATGTAAAACAATGCGTAGAACACTGTAAAGTAAACCGTTTCTTCGGGTTTTCAAAATAACTGCACTAACTACGTTTTTCGCAGTAGATTTTTTTCCCAGAAGTTTAACTGTGCTTAATGACTTTACAGTAATAAATTAAAGAATCTGATTGTATTTCTGTATTCTGCACATTAAGATTAGTCTATTCACCAATTTTTATTCAAATCAAAGACAAAAAATTTTTTCCTGATTTTATACCCAAGACTATAGTCTTTGTTCTTTTGACGAAAAATGTCAAAAATTTTGTGTAGTTTTTTTAACTTAATTCTATGTAAAACAATGCGTAGAACACTGTAAAGTAAACCGTTTCTTCGGGTTTTCAAAATAACTGCACTAACTACGTTTTTCGCAGTAGATTTTTTTCCCCAGAAGTTTAACTGTGCTTAATGACTTTACAGTAATAAATTAAAGAATCTGATTGTATTTCTGTATTCTGCACATTAAGATTAGTCTATTCACCAATTTTTATTCAAATCAAAGACAAAAAATTTTTTTCCTGATTTTATACCCAAGACTATAGTCTTTGTTCTTTTGACGAAAAATGTCAAAAATTTTGTGTAGTTTTTTAACTTAATTCTATGTAAAACAATGCGTAGAACACTGTAAAGTAAACCGTTTCTTCGGGTTTTCAAAATAACTGCACTAACTACGTTTTTCGCAGTAGATTTTTTTCCCAGAAGTTTAACTGTGCTTAATGACTTTACAGTAATAAATTAAAGAATCTGATTGTATTTCTGTATTCTGCACATTAAGATTAGTCTATTCACCAATTTTTATTCAAATCAAAGACAAAAAATTTTTTCCTGATTTTATACCCAAGACTATAGTCTTTGTTCTTTTGACGAAAAATGTCAAAAAATTTTGTGTAGTTTTTTTAACTTAATTCTATGTAAAACAATGCGTAGAACACTGTAAAGTAAACCGTTTCTTCGGGTTTTCAAAATAACTGCACTAACTACGTTTTTCGCAGTAGATTTTTTTCCCCAGAAGTTTAACTGTGCTTAATGACTTTACAGTAATAAATTAAAGAATCTGATTGTATTTCTGTATTCTGCACATTAAGATTAGTCTATTCACCAATTTTTATTCAAATCAAAGACAAAAAATTTTTTCCTGATTTTATACCCAAGACTATAGTCTTTGTTCTTTGACGAAAAATGTCAAAAATTTGTGTGTAGTTTTTTTAACTTAATTCTATGTAAAACAATGCGTAGAACACTGTAAAGTAAACCGTTTCTTCGGGTTTTCAAAATAACTGCACTAACTACGTTTTTCGCAGTAGATTTTTTTCCCAGAAGTTTAACTGTGCTTAATGACTTTACAGTAATAAATTAAAGAATCTGATTGTATTTCTGTATTCTGCACATTAAGATTAGTCTATTCACCAATTTTTATTCAAATCAAAGACAAAAAATTTTTTCCTGATTTTATACCCAAGACTATAGTCTTTGTTCTTTTGACGAAAAATGTCAAAAATTTTGTGTAGTTTTTTTAACTTAATTCTATGTAAAACAATGCGTAGAACACTGTAAAGTAAACCGTTTCTTCGGGTTTTCAAAATAACTGCACTAACTACGTTTTTCGCAGTAGATTTTTTTCCCAGAAGTTTAACTGTGCTTAATGACTTTACAGTAATAAATTAAAGAATCTGATTGTATTTCTGTATTCTGCACATTAAGATTAGTCTATTCACCAATTTTTATTCAAATCAAAGACAAAAAATTTTTTCCTGATTTTATACCCAAGACTATAGTCTTTGTTCTTTTGACGAAAAATGTCAAAAATTTTTGTGTAGTTTTTTTAACTTAATTCTATGTAAAACAATGCGTAGAACACTGTAAAGTAAACCGTTTCTTCGGGTTTCTCAAAATAACTGCACTAACTACGTTTTTCGCAGTAGATTTTTTTCCCAGAAGTTTAACTGTGCTTAATGACTTTACAGTAATAAATTAAAGAATCTGATTGTATTTCTGTATTCTGCACATTAAGATTAGTCTATTCACCAATTTTTATTCAAATCAAAGACAAAAAATTTTTTCCTGATTTTATACCCAAGACTATAGTCTTTGTTCTTTTGACGAAAAATGTCAAAAATTTTGTGTAGTTTTTTTAACTTAATTCTATGTAAAACAATGCGTAGAACACTGTAAAGTAAACCGTTTCTTCGGGTTTTCAAAATAACTGCACTAACTACGTTTTTCGCAGTAGATTTTTTTCCCAGAAGTTTAACTGTGCTTAATGACTTTACAGTAATAAATTAAAGAATCTGATTGTATTTCTGTATTCTGCACATTAAGATTAGTCTATTCACCAATTTTTATTCAAATCAAAGACAAAAAATTTTTTTCCTGATTTTATACCCAAGACTATAGTCTTTGTTCTTTTGACGAAAAATGTCAAAAAATTTTGTGTAGTTTTTTTAACTTAATTCTATGTAAAACAATGCGTAGAACACTGTAAAGTAAACCGTTTCTTCGGGTTTTCAAAATAACTGCACTAACTACGTTTTTCGCAGTAGATTTTTTTCCCAGAAGTTTAACTGTGCTTAATGACTTTACAGTAATAAATTAAAGAATCTGATTGTATTTCTGTATTCTGCACATTAAGATTAGTCTATTCACCAATTTTTATTCAAATCAAAGACAAAAAATTTTTTCCTGATTTTATACCCAAGACTATAGTCTTTGTTCTTTTGACGAAAAATGTCAAAAATTTTGTGTAGTTTTTTTAACTTAATTATATGTAAAACAATGCGTAGAACACTGTAAAGTAAACCGTTTCTTCGGGTTTTAAAAATAACTGCACTAACTACGTTTTTCGCAGTAGATTTTTTTCCCAGAAGTTTAACTGTGCTTAATGACTTTACAGTAATAAATTAAAGAATCTGATTGTATTTCTGTATTCTGCACATTAAGATTAGTCTATTCACCAATTTTTATTCAAATCAAAGACAAAAAATTTTTTCCTGATTTTATACCCAAGACTATAGTCTTTGTTCTTTTGACGAAAAATGTCAAAAATTTTTGTGTAGTTTTTTAACTTAATTCTATGTAAAACAATGCGTAGAACACTGTAAAGTAAACCGTTTCTTCGGGTTTTCAAAATAACTGCACTAACTACGTTTTTCGCAGTAGATTTTTTTCCCAGAAGTTTAACTGTGCTTAATGACTTTACAGTAATAAATTAAAGAATCTGATTGTATTTCTGTATTCTGCACATTAAGATTAGTCTATTCACCAATTTTTATTCAAATCAAAGACAAAAAATTTTTTCCTGATTTTATACCCAAGACTATAGTCTTTGTTCTTTTGACGAAAAATGTCAAAAATTTTGTGTAGTTTTTTAACTTAATTATATGTAAAACAATGCGTAGAACACTGTAAAGTAAACCGTTTCTTCGGGTTTCTCAAAATAACTGCACTAACTACGTTTTTCGCAGTAGATTTTTTTCCCAGAAGTTTAACTGTGCTTAATGACTTTACAGTAATAAATTAAAGAATCTGATTGTATTTCTGTATTCTGCACATTAAGATTAGTCTATTCACCAATTTTTATTCAAATCAAAGACAAAAAATTTTTTCCTGATTTTATACCCAAGACTATAGTCTTTGTTCTTTTGACGAAAAATGTCAAAAATTTGTGTGTAGTTTTTTTTAACTTAATTCTATGTAAAACAATGCGTAGAACACTGTAAAGTAAACCGTTTCTTCGGGTTTCTCAAAATAACTGCACTAACTACGTTTTTCGCAGTAGATTTTTTTCCCAGAAGTTTAACTGTGCTTAATGACTTTACAGTAATAAATTAAAGAATCTGATTGTATTTCTGTATTCTGCACATTAAGATTAGTCTATTCACCAATTTTTATTCAAATCAAAGACAAAAAATTTTTTCCTGATTTTATACCCAAGACTATAGTCTTTGTTCTTTTGACGAAAAATGTCAAAAATTTTGTGTAGTTTTTTAACTTAATTCTATGTAAAACAATGCGTAGAACACTGTAAAGTAAACCGTTTCTTCGGGTTTCTCAAAATAACTGCACTAACTACGTTTTTCGCAGTAGATTTTTTTCCCAGAAGTTTAACTGTGCTTAATGACTTTACAGTAATAAATTAAAGAATCTGATTGTATTTCTGTATTCTGCACATTAAGATTAGTCTATTCACCAATTTTTATTCAAATCAAAGACAAAAAATTTTTTCCTGATTTTATACCCAAGACTATAGTCTTTGTTCTTTTGACGAAAAATGTCAAAAATTTTTGTGTAGTTTTTTTAACTTAATTCTATGTAAAACAATGCGTAGAACACTGTAAAGTAAACCGTTTCTTCGGGTTTTCAAAATAACTGCACTAACTACGTTTTTCGCAGTAGATTTTTTTCCCAGAAGTTTAACTGTGCTTAATGACTTTACAGTAATAAATTAAAGAATCTGATTGTATTTCTGTATTCTGCACATTAAGATTAGTCTATTCACCAATTTTTATTCAAATCAAAGACAAAAAATTT
This sequence comes from Abscondita cerata, assembly GCA_030710515.1. Lineage (NCBI taxonomy): Eukaryota > Metazoa > Arthropoda > Insecta > Coleoptera > Lampyridae > Abscondita > Abscondita cerata. Next base: position 5,858 of record JALBCR010004235.1, read on the forward strand.
TTTCCTGATTTTATACCCAAGACTATAGTCTTTGTTCTTTTGACGAAAAATGTCAAAAAATTTTGTGTAGTTTTTTAACTTAATTCTATGTAAAACAATGCGTAGAACACTGTAAAGTAAACCGTTTCTTCGGGTTTTCAAAATAACTGCACTAACTACGTTTTTCGCAGTAGATTTTTTCCCCAGAAGTTTAACTGTGCTTAATGACTTTACAGTAATAAATTAAAGAATCTGATTGTATTTCTGTATTCTGCACATTAAGATTAGTCTATTCACCAATTTTTATTCAAATCAAAGACAAAAAATTTTTTCCTGATTTTATACCCAAGACTATAGTCTTTGTTCTTTTGACGAAAAATGTCAAAAATTTTGTGTAGTTTTTTTAACTTAATTCTATGTAAAACAATGCGTAGAACACTGTAAAGTAAACCGTTTCTTCGGGTTTTCAAAATAACTGCACTAACTACGTTTTTCGCAGTAGATTTTTTTCCCAGAAGTTTAACTGTGCTTAATGACTTTACAGTAATAAATTAAAGAATCTGATTGTATTTCTGTATTCTGCACATTAAGATTAGTCTATTCACCAATTTTTATTCAAATCAAAGACAAAAAATTTTTTCCTGATTTTATACCCAAGACTATAGTCTTTGTTCTTTTGACGAAAAATGTCAAAAATTTTGTGTAGTTTTTTAACTTAATTCTATGTAAAACAATGCGTAGAACACTGTAAAGTAAACCGTTTCTTCGGGTTTTCAAAATAACTGCACTAACTACGTTTTTCGCAGTAGATTTTTTCCCCAGAAGTTTAACTGTGCTTAATGACTTTACAGTAATAAATTAAAGAATCTGATTGTATTTCTGTATTCTGCACATTAAGATTAGTCTATTCACCAATTTTTATTCAAATCAAAGACAAAAAATTTTTTCCTGATTTTATACCCAAGACTATAGTCTTTGTTCTTTTGACGAAAAATGTCAAAAATTTTTGTGTAGTTTTTTTAACTTAATTCTATGTAAAACAATGCGTAGAACACTGTAAAGTAAACCGTTTCTTCGGGTTTTCAAAATAACTGCACTAACTACGTTTTTCGCAGTAGATTTTTTTCCCAGAAGTTTAACTGTGCTTAATGACTTTACAGTAATAAATTAAAGAATCTGATTGTATTTCTGTATTCTGCACATTAAGATTAGTCTATTCACCAATTTTTATTCAAATCAAAGACAAAAAATTTTTTCCTGATTTTATACCCAAGACTATAGTCTTTGTTCTTTTGACGAAAAATGTCAAAATTTTGTGTAGTTTTTTAACTTAATTCTATGTAAAACAATGCGTAGAACACTGTAAAGTAAACCGTTTCTTCGGGTTTTCAAAATAACTGCACTAACTACGTTTTTCGCAGTAGATTTTTTTCCCAGAAGTTTAACTGTGCTTAATGACTTTACAGTAATAAATTAAAGAATCTGATTGTATTTCTGTATTCTGCACATTAAGATTAGTCTATTCACCAATTTTTATTCAAATCAAAGACAAAAAATTTTTTCCTGATTTTATACCCAAGACTATAGTCTTTGTTCTTTTGACGAAAAATGTCAAAAATTTTGTGTAGTTTTTTAACTTAATTCTATGTAAAACAATGCGTAGAACACTGTAAAGTAAACCGTTTCTTCGGGTTTTCAAAATAACTGCACTAACTACGTTTTTCGCAGTAGATTTTTTTCCCAGAAGTTTAACTGTGCTTAATGACTTTACAGTAATAAATTAAAGAATCTGATTGTATTTCTGTATTCTGCACATTAAGATTAGTCTATTCACCAATTTTTATTCAAATCAAAGACAAAAAATTTTTTCCTGATTTTATACCCAAGACTATAGTCTTTGTTCTTTTGACGAAAAATGTCAAAAAATTTTGTGTAGTTTTTTTAACTTAATTCTATGTAAAACAATGCGTAGAACACTGTAAAGTAAACCGTTTCTTCGGGTTTTCAAAATAACTGCACTAACTACGTTTTTCGCAGTAGATTTTTTTCCCAGAAGTTTAACTGTGCTTAATGACTTTACAGTAATAAATTAAAGAATCTGATTGTATTTCTGTATTCTGCACATTAAGATTAGTCTATTCACCAATTTTTATTCAAATCAAAGACAAAAAATTTTTTCCTGATTTTATACCCAAGACTATAGTCTTTGTTCTTTTGACGAAAAATGTCAAAAATTTTTGTGTAGTTTTTTAACTTAATTCTATGTAAAACAATGCGTAGAACACTGTAAAGTAAACCGTTTCTTCGGGTTTTCAAAATAACTGCACTAACTACGTTTTTCGCAGTAGATTTTTTTCCCAGAAGTTTAACTGTGCTTAATGACTTTACAGTAATAAATTAAAGAATCTGATTGTATTTCTGTATTCTGCACATTAAGATTAGTCTATTCACCAATTTTTATTCAAATCAAAGACAAAAAATTTTTTCCTGATTTTATACCCAAGACTATAGTCTTTGTTCTTTTGACGAAAAATGTCAAAAATTTTGTGTAGTTTTTTAACTTAATTCTATGTAAAACAATGCGTAGAACACTGTAAAGTAAACCGTTTCTTCGGGTTTTCAAAATAACTGCACTAACTACGTTTTTCGCAGTAGATTTTTTTCCCAGAAGTTTAACTGTGCTTAATGACTTTACAGTAATAAATTAAAGAATCTGATTGTATTTCTGTATTCTGCACATTAAGATTAGTCTATTCACCAATTTTTATTCAAATCAAAGACAAAAAATTTTTTCCTGATTTTATACCCAAGACTATAGTCTTTGTTCTTTTGACGAAAAATGTCAAAAATTTTGTGTAGTTTTTTAACTTAATTCTATGTAAAACAATGCGTAGAACACTGTAAAGTAAACCGTTTCTTCGGGTTTCTCAAAATAACTGCACTAACTACGTTTTTCGCAGTAGATTTTTTTCCCCAGAAGTTTAACTGTGCTTAATGACTTTACAGTAATAAATTAAAGAATCTGATTGTATTTCTGTATTCTGCACATTAAGATTAGTCTATTCACCAATTTTTATTCAAATCAAAGACAAAAAATTTTTTCCTGATTTTATACCCAAGACTATAGTCTTTGTTCTTTTGACGAAAAATGTCAAAAATTTTTGTGTAGTTTTTTAACTTAATTCTATGTAAAACAATGCGTAGAACACTGTAAAGTAAACCGTTTCTTCGGGTTTCTCAAAATAACTGCACTAACTACGTTTTTCGCAGTAGATTTTTTTCCCCAGAAGTTTAACTGTGCTTAATGACTTTACAGTAATAAATTAAAGAATCTGATTGTATTTCTGTATTCTGCACATTAAGATTAGTCTATTCACCAATTTTTATTCAAATCAAAGACAAAAAATTTTTTCCTGATTTTATACCCAAGACTATAGTCTTTGTTCTTTTGACGAAAAATGTCAAAAATTTTGTGTAGTTTTTTAACTTAATTCTATGTAAAACAATGCGTAGAACACTGTAAAGTAAACCGTTTCTTCGGGTTTCTCAAAATAACTGCACTAACTACGTTTTTCGCAGTAGATTTTTTTCCCAGAAGTTTAACTGTGCTTAATGACTTTACAGTAATAAATTAAAGAATCTGATTGTATTTCTGTATTCTGCACATTAAGATTAGTCTATTCACCAATTTTTATTCAAATCAAAGACAAAAAATTTTTTCCTGATTTTATACCCAAGACTATAGTCTTTGTTCTTTTGACGAAAAATGTCAAAAATTTTGTGTAGTTTTTTAACTTAATTCTATGTAAAACAATGCGTAGAACACTGTAAAGTAAACCGTTTCTTCGGGTTTTCAAAATAACTGCACTAACTACGTTTTTCGCAGTAGATTTTTTTCCCAGAAGTTTAACTGTGCTTAATGACTTTACAGTAATAAATTAAAGAATCTGATTGTATTTCTGTATTCTGCACATTAAGATTAGTCTATTCACCAATTTTTATTCAAATCAAAGACAAAAAATTTTTTCCTGATTTTATACCCAAGACTATAGTCTTTGTTCTTTTGACGAAAAATGTCAAAAATTTTGTGTAGTTTTTTAACTTAATTCTATGTAAAACAATGCGTAGAACACTGTAAAGTAAACCGTTTCTTCGGGTTTCTCAAAATAACTGCACTAACTACGTTTTTCGCAGTAGATTTTTTCCCCAGAAGTTTAACTGTGCTTAATGACTTTACAGTAATAAATTAAAGAATCTGATTGTATTTCTGTATTCTGCACATTAAGATTAGTCTATTCACCAATTTTTATTCAAATCAAAGACAAAAAATTTTTTCCTGATTTTATACCCAAGACTATAGTCTTTGTTCTTTTGACGAAAAATGTCAAAAATTTTGTGTAGTTTTTTAACTTAATTCTATGTAAAACAATGCGTAGAACACTGTAAAGTAAACCGTTTCTTCGGGTTTTCAAAATAACTGCACTAACTACGTTTTTCGCAGTAGATTTTTTTCCCAGAAGTTTAACTGTGCTTAATGACTTTACAGTAATAAATTAAAGAATCTGATTGTATTTCTGTATTCTGCACATTAAGATTAGTCTATTCACCAATTTTTATTCAAATCAAAGACAAAAAATTTTTTCCTGATTTTATACCCAAGACTATAGTCTTTGTTCTTTTGACGAAAAATGTCAAAAAATTTTGTGTAGTTTTTTTAACTTAATTCTATGTAAAACAATGCGTAGAACACTGTAAAGTAAACCGTTTCTTCGGGTTTTCAAAATAACTGCACTAACTACGTTTTTCGCAGTAGATTTTTTTCCCAGAAGTTTAACTGTGCTTAATGACTTTACAGTAATAAATTAAAGAATCTGATTGTATTTCTGTATTCTGCACATTAAGATTAGTCTATTCACCAATTTTTATTCAAATCAAAGACAAAAAATTTTTTCCTGATTTTATACCCAAGACTATAGTCTTTGTTCTTTTGACGAAAAATGTCAAAAATTTTGTGTAGTTTTTTTAACTTAATTATATGTAAAACAATGCGTAGAACACTGTAAAGTAAACCGTTTCTTCGGGTTTTCAAAATAACTGCACTAACTACGTTTTTCGCAGTAGATTTTTTTCCCAGAAGTTTAACTGTGCTTAATGACTTTACAGTAATAAATTAAAGAATCTGATTGTATTTCTGTATTCTGCACATTAAGATTAGTCTATTCACCAATTTTTATTCAAATCAAAGACAAAAAAATTTTTTCCTGATTTTATACCCAAGACTATAGTCTTTGTTCTTTTGACGAAAAATGTCAAAAATTTTTGTGTAGTTTTTTTAACTTAATTCTATGTAAAACAATGCGTAGAACACTGTAAAGTAAACCGTTTCTTCGGGTTTCTCAAAATAACTGCACTAACTACGTTTTTCGCAGTAGATTTTTTTCCCAGAAGTTTAACTGTGCTTAATGACTTTACAGTAATAAATTAAAGAATCTGATTGTATTTCTGTATTCTGCACATTAAGATTAGTCTATTCACCAATTTTTATTCAAATCAAAGACAAAAAATTTTTTCCTGATTTTATACCCAAGACTATAGTCTTTGTTCTTTTGACGAAAAATGTCAAAAATTTTGTGTAGTTTTTTTAACTTAATTCTATGTAAAACAATGCGTAGAACACTGTAAAGTAAACCGTTTCTTCGGGTTTTCAAAATAACTGCACTAACTACGTTTTTCGCAGTAGATTTTTTTCCCAGAAGTTTAACTGTGCTTAATGACTTTACAGTAATAAATTAAAGAATCTGATTGTATTTCTGTATTCTGCACATTAAGATTAGTCTATTCACCAATTTTTATTCAAATCAAAGACAAAAAATTTTTTCCTGATTTTATACCCAAGACTATAGTCTTTGTTCTTTTGACGAAAAATGTCAAAAATTTTGTGTAGTTTTTTAACTTAATTCTATGTAAAACAATGCGTAGAACACTGTAAAGTAAACCGTTTCTTCGGGTTTTCAAAATAACTGCACTAACTACGTTTTTCGCAGTAGATTTTTTTCCCAGAAGTTTAACTGTGCTTAATGACTTTACAGTAATAAATTAAAGAATCTGATTGTATTTCTGTATTCTGCACATTAAGATTAGTCTATTCACCAATTTTTATTCAAATCAAAGACAAAAAATTTTTTCCTGATTTTATACCCAAGACTATAGTCTTTGTTCTTTTGACGAAAAATGTCAAAAATTTTGTGTAGTTTTTTTAACTTAATTCTATGTAAAACAATGCGTAGAACACTGTAAAGTAAACCGTTTCTTCGGGTTTTCAAAATAACTGCACTAACTACGTTTTTCGCAGTAGATTTTTTTCCCAGAAGTTTAACTGTGCTTAATGACTTTACAGTAATAAATTAAAGAATCTGATTGTATTTCTGTATTCTGCACATTAAGATTAGTCTATTCACCAATTTTTATTCAAATCAAAGACAAAAAATTTTTTCCTGATTTTATACCCAAGACTATAGTCTTTGTTCTTTTGACGAAAAATGTCAAAAATTTTTGTGTAGTTTTTTAACTTAATTCTATGTAAAACAATGCGTAGAACACTGTAAAGTAAACCGTTTCTTCGGGTTTTCAAAATAACTGCACTAACTACGTTTTTCGCAGTAGATTTTTTTCCCAGAAGTTTAACTGTGCTTAATGACTTTACAGTAATAAATTAAAGAATCTGATTGTATTTCTGTATTCTGCACATTAAGATTAGTCTATTCACCAATTTTTATTCAAATCAAAGACAAAAAATTTTTTCCTGATTTTATACCCAAGACTATAGTCTTTGTTCTTTTGACGAAAAATGTCAAAAATTTTTGTGTAGTTTTTTAACTTAATTCTATGTAAAACAATGCGTAGAACACTGTAAAGTAAACCGTTTCTTCGGGTTTTCAAAATAACTGCACTAACTACGTTTTTCGCAGTAGATTTTTTTCCCAGAAGTTTAACTGTGCTTAATGACTTTACAGTAATAAATTAAAGAATCTGATTGTATTTCTGTATTCTGCACATTAAGATTAGTCTATTCACCAATTTTTATTCAAATCAAAGACAAAAAATTTTTTCCTGATTTTATACCCAAGACTATAGTCTTTGTTCTTTTGACGAAAAATGTCAAAAATTTTTGTGTAGTTTTTTAACTTAATTCTATGTAAAACAATGCGTAGAACACTGTAAAGTAAACCGTTTCTTCGGGTTTTCAAAATAACTGCACTAACTACGTTTTTCGCAGTAGATTTTTTTCCCAGAAGTTTAACTGTGCTTAATGACTTTACAGTAATAAATTAAAGAATCTGATTGTATTTCTGTATTCTGCACATTAAGATTAGTCTATTCACCAATTTTTATTCAAATCAAAGACAAAAAATTTTTTCCTGATTTTATACCCAAGACTATAGTCTTTGTTCTTTTGACGAAAAATGTCAAAAATTTTTGTGTAGTTTTTTAACTTAATTCTATGTAAAACAATGCGTAGAACACTGTAAAGTAAACCGTTTCTTCGGGTTTTCAAAATAACTGCACTAACTACGTTTTTCGCAGTAGATTTTTTTCCCAGAAGTTTAACTGTGCTTAATGACTTTACAGTAATAAATTAAAGAATCTGATTGTATTTCTGTATTCTGCACATTAAGATTAGTCTATTCACCAATTTTTATTCAAATCAAAGACAAAAAATTTTTTCCTGATTTTATACCCAAGACTATAGTCTTTGTTCTTTTGACGAAAAATGTCAAAAATTTTGTGTAGTTTTTTTAACTTAATTCTATGTAAAACAATGCGTAGAACACTGTAAAGTAAACCGTTTCTTCGGGTTTTCAAAATAACTGCACTAACTACGTTTTTCGCAGTAGATTTTTTTCCCAGAAGTTTAACTGTGCTTAATGACTTTACAGTAATAAATTAAAGAATCTGATTGTATTTCTGTATTCTGCACATTAAGATTAGTCTATTCACCAATTTTTATTCAAATCAAAGACAAAAAATTTTTTCCTGATTTTATACCCAAGACTATAGTCTTTGTTCTTTTGACGAAAAATGTCAAAAATTTTGTGTAGTTTTTTTAACTTAATTCTATGTAAAACAATGCGTAGAACACTGTAAAGTAAACCGTTTCTTCGGGTTTTCAAAATAACTGCACTAACTACGTTTTTCGCAGTAGATTTTTTTCCCAGAAGTTTAACTGTGCTTAATGACTTTACAGTAATAAATTAAAGAATCTGATTGTATTTCTGTATTCTGCACATTAAGATTAGTCTATTCACCAATTTTTATTCAAATCAAAGACAAAAAATTTTTTCCTGATTTTATACCCAAGACTATAGTCTTTGTTCTTTTGACGAAAAATGTCAAAAATTTTTGTGTAGTTTTTTTAACTTAATTCTATGTAAAACAATGCGTAGAACACTGTAAAGTAAACCGTTTCTTCGGGTTTCTCAAAATAACTGCACTAACTACGTTTTTCGCAGTAGATTTTTTTCCCAGAAGTTTAACTGTGCTTAATGACTTTACAGTAATAAATTAAAGAATCTGATTGTATTTCTGTATTCTGCACATTAAGATTAGTCTATTCACCAATTTTTATTCAAATCAAAGACAAAAAATTTTTTCCTGATTTTATACCCAAGACTATAGTCTTTGTTCTTTTGACGAAAAATGTCAAAAATTTTGTGTAGTTTTTTAACTTAATTCTATGTAAAACAATGCGTAGAACACTGTAAAGTAAACCGTTTCTTCGGGTTTTCAAAATAACTGCACTAACTACGTTTTTCGCAGTAGATTTTTTTCCCAGAAGTTTAACTGTGCTTAATGACTTTACAGTAATAAATTAAAGAATCTGATTGTATTTCTGTATTCTGCACATTAAGATTAGTCTATTCACCAATTTTTATTCAAATCAAAGACAAAAAATTTTTTCCTGATTTTATACCCAAGACTATAGTCTTTGTTCTTTTGACGAAAAATGTCAAAAATTTTGTGTAGTTTTTTAACTTAATTCTATGTAAAACAATGCGTAGAACACTGTAAAGTAAACCGTTTCTTCGGGTTTTCAAAATAACTGCACTAACTACGTTTTTCGCAGTAGATTTTTTTCCCAGAAGTTTAACTGTGCTTAATGACTTTACAGTAATAAATTAAAGAATCTGATTGTATTTCTGTATTCTGCACATTAAGATTAGTCTATTCACCAATTTTTATTCAAATCAAAGACAAAAAATTTTTTCCTGATTTTATACCCAAGACTATAGTCTTTGTTCTTTTGACGAAAAATGTCAAAAATTTTGTGTAGTTTTTTTAACTTAATTATATGTAAAACAATGCGTAGAACACTGTAAAGTAAACCGTTTCTTCGGGTTTTTTACAAAATAACTGCACTAACTACGTTTTTCGCAGTAGATTTTTTTCCCAGAAGTTTAACTGTGCTTAATGACTTTACAGTAATAAATTAAAGAATCTGATTGTATTTCTGTATTCTGCACATTAAGATTAGTCTATTCACCAATTTTTATTCAAATCAAAGACAAAAAATTTTTTCCTGATTTTATACCCAAGACTATAGTCTTTGTTCTTTTGACGAAAAATGTCAAAAATTTTGTGTAGTTTTTTAACTTAATTCTATGTAAAACAATGCGTAGAACACTGTAAAGTAAACCGTTTCTTCGGGTTTTCAAAATAACTGCACTAACTACGTTTTTCGCAGTAGATTTTTTTCCCAGAAGTTTAACTGTGCTTAATGACTTTACAGTAATAAATTAAAGAATCTGATTGTATTTCTGTATTCTGCACATTAAGATTAGTCTATTCACCAATTTTTATTCAAATCAAAGACAAAAAATTTTTTCCTGATTTTATACCCAAGACTATAGTCTTTGTTCTTTTGACGAAAAATGTCAAAAATTTTTGTGTAGTTTTTTAACTTAATTCTATGTAAAACAATGCGTAGAACACTGTAAAGTAAACCGTTTCTTCGGGTTTTCAAAATAACTGCACTAACTACGTTTTTCGCAGTAGATTTTTTTCCCAGAAGTTTAACTGTGCTTAATGACTTTACAGTAATAAATTAAAGAATCTGATTGTATTTCTGTATTCTGCACATTAAGATTAGTCTATTCACCAATTTTTATTCAAATCAAAGACAAAAAATTTTTTCCTGATTTTATACCCAAGACTATAGTCTTTGTTCTTTTGACGAAAAATGTCAAAAATTTTTGTGTAGTTTTTTAACTTAATTCTATGTAAAACAATGCGTAGAACACTGTAAAGTAAACCGTTTCTTCGGGTTTTCAAAATAACTGCACTAACTACGTTTTTCGCAGTAGATTTTTTTCCCAGAAGTTTAACTGTGCTTAATGACTTTACAGTAATAAATTAAAGAATCTGATTGTATTTCTGTATTCTGCACATTAAGATTAGTCTATTCACCAATTTTTATTCAAATCAAAGACAAAAAATTTTTTCCTGATTTTATACCCAAGACTATAGTCTTTGTTCTTTTGACGAAAAATGTCAAAAATTTTGTGTAGTTTTTTAACTTAATTCTATGTAAAACAATGCGTAGAACACTGTAAAGTAAACCGTTTCTTCGGGTTTTCAAAATAACTGCACTAACTACGTTTTTCGCAGTAGATTTTTTTCCCAGAAGTTTAACTGTGCTTAATGACTTTACAGTAATAAATTAAAGAATCTGATTGTATTTCTGTATTCTGCACATTAAGATTAGTCTATTCACCAATTTTTATTCAAATCAAAGACAAAAAATTTTTTCCTGATTTTATACCCAAGACTATAGTCTTTGTTCTTTTGACGAAAAATGTCAAAAATTTTGTGTAGTTTTTTTAACTTAATTCTATGTAAAACAATGCGTAGAACACTGTAAAGTAAACCGTTTCTTCGGGTTTTCAAAATAACTGCACTAACTACGTTTTTCGCAGTAGATTTTTTTCCCAGAAGTTTAACTGTGCTTAATGACTTTACAGTAATAAATTAAAGAATCTGATTGTATTTCTGTATTCTGCACATTAAGATTAGTCTATTCACCAATTTTTATTCAAATCAAAGACAAAAAATTTTTTCCTGATTTTATACCCAAGACTATAGTCTTTGTTCTTTTGACGAAAAATGTCAAAAATTTTGTGTAGTTTTTTAACTTAATTCTATGTAAAACAATGCGTAGAACACTGTAAAGTAAACCGTTTCTTCGGGTTTTCAAAATAACTGCACTAACTACGTTTTTCGCAGTAGATTTTTTTCCCAGAAGTTTAACTGTGCTTAATGACTTTACAGTAATAAATTAAAGAATCTGATTGTATTTCTGTATTCTGCACATTAAGATTAGTCTATTCACCAATTTTTATTCAAATCAAAGACAAAAAATTTTTTCCTGATTTTATACCCAAGACTATAGTCTTTGTTCTTTTGACGAAAAATGTCAAAAATTTTTGTGTAGTTTTTTTAACTTAATTCTATGTAAAACAATGCGTAGAACACTGTAAAGTAAACCGTTTCTTCGGGTTTTCAAAATAACTGCACTAACTACGTTTTTCGCAGTAGATTTTTTTCCCAGAAGTTTAACTGTGCTTAATGACTTTACAGTAATAAATTAAAGAATCTGATTGTATTTCTGTATTCTGCACATTAAGATTAGTCTATTCACCAATTTTTATTCAAATCAAAGACAAAAAATTTTTTCCTGATTTTATACCCAAGACTATAGTCTTTGTTCTTTTGACGAAAAATGTCAAAAATTTTTGTGTAGTTTTTTAACTTAATTCTATGTAAAACAATGCGTAGAACACTGTAAAGTAAACCGTTTCTTCGGGTTTTCAAAATAACTGCACTAACTACGTTTTTCGCAGTAGATTTTTTTCCCAGAAGTTTAACTGTGCTTAATGACTTTACAGTAATAAATTAAAGAATCTGATTGTATTTCTGTATTCTGCACATTAAGATTAGTCTATTCACCAATTTTTATTCAAATCAAAGACAAAAAATTTTTTCCTGATTTTATACCCAAGACTATAGTCTTTGTTCTTTTGACGAAAAATGTCAAAAATTTTTGTGTAGTTTTTTTAACTTAATTCTATGTAAAACAATGCGTAGAACACTGTAAAGTAAACCGTTTCTTCGGGTTTTCAAAATAACTGCACTAACTACGTTTTTCGCAGTAGATTTTTTTCCCAGAAGTTTAACTGTGCTTAATGACTTTACAGTAATAAATTAAAGAATCTGATTGTATTTCTGTATTCTGCACATTAAGATTAGTCTATTCACCAATTTTTATTCAAATCAAAGACAAAAAATTTTTTCCTGATTTTATACCCAAGACTATAGTCTTTGTTCTTTTGACGAAAAATGTCAAAAATTTTGTGTAGTTTTTTAACTTAATTCTATGTAAAACAATGCGTAGAACACTGTAAAGTAAACCGTTTCTTCGGGTTTCTCAAAATAACTGCACTAACTACGTTTTTCGCAGTAGATTTTTTTCCCCAGAAGTTTAACTGTGCTTAATGACTTTACAGTAATAAATTAAAGAATCTGATTGTATTTCTGTATTCTGCACATTAAGATTAGTCTATTCACCAATTTTTATTCAAATCAAAGACAAAAAATTTTTTCCTGATTTTATACCCAAGACTATAGTCTTTGTTCTTTTGACGAAAAATGTCAAAAATTTTTGTGTAGTATTTTTAACTTAATTCTATGTAAAACAATGCGTAGAACACTGTAAAGTAAACCGTTTCTTCGGGTTTTCAAAATAACTGCACTAACTACGTTTTTCGCAGTAGATTTTTTTCCCAGAAGTTTAACTGTGCTTAATGACTTTACAGTAATAAATTAAAGAATCTGATTGTATTTCTGTATTCTGCACATTAAGATTAGTCTATTCACCAATTTTTATTCAAATCAAAGACAAAAAATTTTTTCCTGATTTTATACCCAAGACTATAGTCTTTGTTCTTTTGACGAAAAATGTCAAAAATTTTTGTGTAGTTTTTTAACTTAATTCTATGTAAAACAATGCGTAGAACACTGTAAAGTAAACCGTTTCTTCGGGTTTTCAAAATAACTGCACTAACTACGTTTTTCGCAGTAGATTTTTTTCCCAGAAGTTTAACTGTGCTTAATGACTTTACAGTAATAAATTAAAGAATCTGATTGTATTTCTGTATTCTGCACATTAAGATTAGTCTATTCACCAATTTTTATTCAAATCAAAGACAAAAAATTTTTTCCTGATTTTATACCCAAGACTATAGTCTTTGTTCTTTTGACGAAAAATGTCAAAAATTTTTGTGTAGTTTTTTTAACTTAATTCTATGTAAAACAATGCGTAGAACACTGTAAAGTAAACCGTTTCTTCGGGTTTTCAAAATAACTGCACTAACTACGTTTTTCGCAGTAGATTTTTTTCCCAGAAGTTTAACTGTGCTTAATGACTTTACAGTAATAAATTAAAGAATCTGATTGTATTTCTGTATTCTGCACATTAAGATTAGTCTATTCACCAATTTTTATTCAAATCAAAGACAAAAAATTTTTTCCTGATTTTATACCCAAGACTATAGTCTTTGTTCTTTTGACGAAAAATGTCAAAAATTTTTGTGTAGTTTTTTTAACTTAATTCTATGTAAAACAATGCGTAGAACACTGTAAAGTAAACCGTTTCTTCGGGTTTTCAAAATAACTGCACTAACTACGTTTTTCGCAGTAGATTTTTTTCCCAGAAGTTTAACTGTGCTTAATGACTTTACAGTAATAAATTAAAGAATCTGATTGTATTTCTGTATTCTGCACATTAAGATTAGTCTATTCACCAATTTTTATTCAAATCAAAGACAAAAAATTTTTTCCTGATTTTATACCCAAGACTATAGTCTTTGTTCTTTTGACGAAAAATGTCAAAAATTTTTGTGTAGTTTTTTAACTTAATTCTATGTAAAACAATGCGTAGAACACTGTAAAGTAAACCGTTTCTTCGGGTTTTCAAAATAACTGCACTAACTACGTTTTTCGCAGTAGATTTTTTTCCCAGAAGTTTAACTGTGCTTAATGACTTTACAGTAATAAATTAAAGAATCTGATTGTATTTCTGTATTCTGCACATTAAGATTAGTCTATTCACCAATTTTTATTCAAATCAAAGACAAAAAATTTTTTCCTGATTTTATACCCAAGACTATAGTCTTTGTTCTTTTGACGAAAAATGTCAAAAATTTTTGTGTAGTTTTTTAACTTAATTCTATGTAAAACAATGCGTAGAACACTGTAAAGTAAACCGTTTCTTCGGGTTTTCAAAATAACTGCACTAACTACGTTTTTCGCAGTAGATTTTTTTCCCCAGAAGTTTAACTGTGCTTAATGACTTTACAGTAATAAATTAAAGAATCTGATTGTATTTCTGTATTCTGCACATTAAGATTAGTCTATTCACCAATTTTTATTCAAATCAAAGACAAAAATTTTTTCCTGATTTTATACCCAAGACTATAGTCTTTGTTCTTTTGACGAAAAATGTCAAAAATTTTTGTGTAGTTTTTTAACTTAATTCTATGTAAAACAATGCGTAGAACACTGTAAAGTAAACCGTTTCTTCGGGTTTTCAAAATAACTGCACTAACTACGTTTTTCGCAGTAGATTTTTTTCCCAGAAGTTTAACTGTGCTTAATGACTTTACAGTAATAAATTAAAGAATCTGATTGTATTTCTGTATTCTGCACATTAAGATTAGTCTATTCACCAATTTTTATTCAAATCAAAGACAAAAAATTTTTTCCTGATTTTATACCCAAGACTATAGTCTTTGTTCTTTTGACGAAAAATGTCAAAAAATTTTGTGTAGTTTTTTTAACTTAATTCTATGTAAAACAATGCGTAGAACACTGTAAAGTAAACCGTTTCTTCGGGTTTTCAAAATAACTGCACTAACTACGTTTTTCGCAGTAGATTTTTTTCCCAGAAGTTTAACTGTGCTTAATGACTTTACAGTAATAAATTAAAGAATCTGATTGTATTTCTGTATTCTGCACATTAAGATTAGTCTATTCACCAATTTTTATTCAAATCAAAGACAAAAAATTTTTTCCTGATTTTATACCCAAGACTATAGTCTTTGTTCTTTTGACGAAAAATGTCAAAAAATTTTGTGTAGTTTTTTTAACTTAATTCTATGTAAAACAATGCGTAGAACACTGTAAAGTAAACCGTTTCTTCGGGTTTCTCAAAATAACTGCACTAACTACGTTTTTCGCAGTAGATTTTTTTCCCAGAAGTTTAACTGTGCTTAATGACTTTACAGTAATAAATTAAAGAATCTGATTGTATTTCTGTATTCTGCACATTAAGATTAGTCTATTCACCAATTTTTATTCAAATCAAAGACAAAAAATTTTTTCCTGATTTTATACCCAAGACTATAGTCTTTGTTCTTTTGACGAAAAATGTCAAAAATTTTTGTGTAGTTTTTTAACTTAATTCTATGTAAAACAATGCGTAGAACACTGTAAAGTAAACCGTTTCTTCGGGTTTCTCAAAATAACTGCACTAACTACGTTTTTCGCAGTAGATTTTTTTCCCAGAAGTTTAACTGTGCTTAATGACTTTACAGTAATAAATTAAAGAATCTGATTGTATTTCTGTATTCTGCACATTAAGATTAGTCTATTCACCAATTTTTATTCAAATCAAAGACAAAAAATTTTTTCCTGATTTTATACCCAAGACTATAGTCTTTGTTCTTTTGACGAAAAATGTCAAAAATTTTGTGTAGTTTTTTTAACTTAATTCTATGTAAAACAATGCGTAGAACACTGTAAAGTAAACCGTTTCTTCGGGTTTCTCAAAATAACTGCACTAACTACGTTTTTCGCAGTAGATTTTTTTCCCAGAAGTTTAACTGTGCTTAATGACTTTACAGTAATAAATTAAAGAATCTGATTGTATTTCTGTATTCTGCACATTAAGATTAGTCTATTCACCAATTTTTATTCAAATCAAAGACAAAAAATTTTTTCCTGATTTTATACCCAAGACTATAGTCTTTGTTCTTTTGACGAAAAATGTCAAAAATTTTGTGTAGTTTTTTTAACTTAATTCTATGTAAAACAATGCGTAGAACACTGTAAAGTAAACCGTTTCTTCGGGTTTTCAAAATAACTGCACTAACTACGTTTTTCGCAGTAGATTTTTTTCCCAGAAGTTTAACTGTGCTTAATGACTTTACAGTAATAAATTAAAGAATCTGATTGTATTTCTGTATTCTGCACATTAAGATTAGTCTATTCACCAATTTTTATTCAAATCAAAGACAAAAAATTTTTTCCTGATTTTATACCCAAGACTATAGTCTTTGTTCTTTTGACGAAAAATGTCAAAAATTTGTGTGTAGTTTTTTAATTTAATTTTTTTAAAAAAAATAAAAAAAACCCTAAAAAAAAAACCTTTTTTTTTTTTTTTAAAAAAAACCCCCCCAACTTTTTTTTTTTAAAAAGATAGTTTTTTAATTTAATTTTATTAAAAAAAATTTTTAAAAAATTTTAAAATAAATTTTTTTTTTTTTTTTTTAAAAAAAATTTTATATTTTTTTTTTTTAAAAAATTTTTTCCCAGAAGTTTAACTGTGCTTAATGACTTTACAGTAATAAATTAAAGAATCTGATTGTATTTCTGTATTCTGCACATTAAGATTAGTCTATTCACCAATTTTTATTCAAATCAAAGACAAAAAATTTTTTCCTGATTTTATACCCAAGACTATAGTCTTTGTTCTTTTGACGAAAAATGTCAAAAAATTTTGTGTAGTTTTTTAACTTAATTCTATGTAAAACAATGCGTAGAACACTGTAAAGTAAACCGTTTCTTCGGGTTTCTCAAAATAACTGCACTAACTACGTTTTTCGCAGTAGATTTTTTTCCCAGAAGTTTAACTGTGCTTAATGACTTTACAGTAATAAATTAAAGAATCTGATTGTATTTCTGTATTCTGCACATTAAGATTAGTCTATTCACCAATTTTTATTCAAATCAAAGACAAAAAATTTTTTCCTGATTTTATACCCAAGACTATAGTCTTTGTTCTTTTGACGAAAAATGTCAAAAATTTTTGTGTAGTTTTTTTAACTTAATTCTATGTAAAACAATGCGTAGAACACTGTAAAGTAAACCGTTTCTTCGGGTTTCTCAAAATAACTGCACTAACTACGTTTTTCGCAGTAGATTTTTTTCCCAGAAGTTTAACTGTGCTTAATGACTTTACAGTAATAAATTAAAGAATCTGATTGTATTTCTGTATTCTGCACATTAAGATTAGTCTATTCACCAATTTTTATTCAAATCAAAGACAAAAAATTTTTTCCTGATTTTATACCCAAGACTATAGTCTTTGTTCTTTTGACGAAAAATGTCAAAAATTTTGTGTAGTTTTTTTAACTTAATTCTATGTAAAACAATGCGTAGAACACTGTAAAGTAAACCGTTTCTTCGGGTTTCTCAAAATAACTGCACTAACTACGTTTTTCGCAGTAGATTTTTTTCCCAGAAGTTTAACTGTGCTTAATGACTTTACAGTAATAAATTAAAGAATCTGATTGTATTTCTGTATTCTGCACATTAAGATTAGTCTATTCACCAATTTTTATTCAAATCAAAGACAAAAAATTTTTTCCTGATTTTATACCCAAGACTATAGTCTTTGTTCTTTTGACGAAAAATGTCAAAAATTTTTGTGTAGTTTTTTAACTTAATTCTATGTAAAACAATGCGTAGAACACTGTAAAGTAAACCGTTTCTTCGGGTTTTCAAAATAACTGCACTAACTACGTTTTTCGCAGTAGATTTTTTTCCCAGAAGTTTAACTGTGCTTAATGACTTTACAGTAATAAATTAAAGAATCTGATTGTATTTCTGTATTCTGCACATTAAGATTAGTCTATTCACCAATTTTTATTCAAATCAAAGACAAAAAATTTTTTCCTGATTTTATACCCAAGACTATAGTCTTTGTTCTTTTGACGAAAAATGTCAAAAATTTTGTGTAGTTTTTTAACTTAATTCTATGTAAAACAATGCGTAGAACACTGTAAAGTAAACCGTTTCTTCGGGTTTCTCAAAATAACTGCACTAACTACGTTTTTCGCAGTAGATTTTTTTCCCAGAAGTTTAACTGTGCTTAATGACTTTACAGTAATAAATTAAAGAATCTGATTGTATTTCTGTATTCTGCACATTAAGATTAGTCTATTCACCAATTTTTATTCAAATCAAAGACAAAAAATTTTTTCCTGATTTTATACCCAAGACTATAGTCTTTGTTCTTTTGACGAAAAATGTCAAAAATTTTTGTGTAGTTTTTTAACTTAATTCTATGTAAAACAATGCGTAGAACACTGTAAAGTAAACCGTTTCTTCGGGTTTTCAAAATAACTGCACTAACTACGTTTTTCGCAGTAGATTTTTTTCCCAGAAGTTTAACTGTGCTTAATGACTTTACAGTAATAAATTAAAGAATCTGATTGTATTTCTGTATTCTGCACATTAAGATTAGTCTATTCACCAATTTTTATTCAAATCAAAGACAAAAAATTTTTTCCTGATTTTATACCCAAGACTATAGTCTTTGTTCTTTTGACGAAAAATGTCAAAAATTTTTGTGTAGTTTTTTAACTTAATTCTATGTAAAACAATGCGTAGAACACTGTAAAGTAAACCGTTTCTTCGGGTTTCTCAAAATAACTGCACTAACTACGTTTTTCGCAGTAGATTTTTTTCCCCAGAAGTTTAACTGTGCTTAATGACTTTACAGTAATAAATTAAAGAATCTGATTGTATTTCTGTATTCTGCACATTAAGATTAGTCTATTCACCAATTTTTATTCAAATCAAAGACAAAAAATTTTTTCCTGATTTTATACCCAAGACTATAGTCTTTGTTCTTTTGACGAAAAATGTCAAAAATTTTTGTGTAGTTTTTTAACTTAATTCTATGTAAAACAATGCGTAGAACACTGTAAAGTAAACCGTTTCTTCGGGTTTTCAAAATAACTGCACTAACTACGTTTTTCGCAGTAGATTTTTTTCCCCAGAAGTTTAACTGTGCTTAATGACTTTACAGTAATAAATTAAAGAATCTGATTGTATTTCTGTATTCTGCACATTAAGATTAGTCTATTCACCAATTTTTATTCAAATCAAAGACAAAAAATTTTTTCCTGATTTTATACCCAAGACTATAGTCTTTGTTCTTTTGACGAAAAATGTCAAAAATTTTTGTGTAGTTTTTTTAACTTAATTCTATGTAAAACAATGCGTAGAACACTGTAAAGTAAACCGTTTCTTCGGGTTTCTCAAAATAACTGCACTAACTACGTTTTTCGCAGTAGATTTTTTTCCCAGAAGTTTAACTGTGCTTAATGACTTTACAGTAATAAATTAAAGAATCTGATTGTATTTCTGTATTCTGCACATTAAGATTAGTCTATTCACCAATTTTTATTCAAATCAAAGACAAAGACAAAAATTTTTTCCTGATTTTATACCCAAGACTATAGTCTTTGTTCTTTTGACGAAAAATGTCAAAAAATTTTGTGTAGTTTTTTTAACTTAATTCTATGTAAAACAATGCGTAGAACACTGTAAAGTAAACCGTTTCTTCGGGTTTCTCAAAATAACTGCACTAACTACGTTTTTCGCAGTAGATTTTTTTCCCAGAAGTTTAACTGTGCTTAATGACTTTACAGTAATAAATTAAAGAATCTGATTGTATTTCTGTATTCTGCACATTAAGATTAGTCTATTCACCAATTTTTATTCAAATCAAAGACAAAAAATTTTTTTCCTGATTTTATACCCAAGACTATAGTCTTTGTTCTTTTGACGAAAAATGTCAAAAAATTTTGTGTAGTTTTTTAACTTAATTCTATGTAAAACAATGCGTAGAACACTGTAAAGTAAACCGTTTCTTCGGGTTTTCAAAATAACTGCACTAACTACGTTTTTCGCAGTAGATTTTTTTCCCAGAAGTTTAACTGTGCTTAATGACTTTACAGTAATAAATTAAAGAATCTGATTGTATTTCTGTATTCTGCACATTAAGATTAGTCTATTCACCAATTTTTATTCAAATCAAAGACAAAAAATTTTTTCCTGATTTTATACCCAAGACTATAGTCTTTGTTCTTTTGACGAAAAATGTCAAAAATTTTGTGTAGTTTTTTAACTTAATTCTATGTAAAACAATGCGTAGAACACTGTAAAGTAAACCGTTTCTTCGGGTTTTCAAAATAACTGCACTAACTACGTTTTTCGCAGTAGATTTTTTTCCCAGAAGTTTAACTGTGCTTAATGACTTTACAGTAATAAATTAAAGAATCTGATTGTATTTCTGTATTCTGCACATTAAGATTAGTCTATTCACCAATTTTTATTCAAATCAAAGACAAAAAATTTTTTCCTGATTTTATACCCAAGACTATAGTCTTTGTTCTTTTGACGAAAAATGTCAAAAATTTTGTGTAGTTTTTTAACTTAATTCTATGTAAAACAATGCGTAGAACACTGTAAAGTAAACCGTTTCTTCGGGTTTTCAAAATAACTGCACTAACTACGTTTTTCGCAGTAGATTTTTTTCCCAGAAGTTTAACTGTGCTTAATGACTTTACAGTAATAAATTAAAGAATCTGATTGTATTTCTGTATTCTGCACATTAAGATTAGTCTATTCACCAATTTTTATTCAAATCAAAGACAAAAAATTTTTTCCTGATTTTATACCCAAGACTATAGTCTTTGTTCTTTTGACGAAAAATGTCAAAAATTTTTGTGTAGTTTTTTAACTTAATTCTATGTAAAACAATGCGTAGAACACTGTAAAGTAAACCGTTTCTTCGGGTTTTCAAAATAACTGCACTAACTACGTTTTTCGCAGTAGATTTTTTTCCCAGAAGTTTAACTGTGCTTAATGACTTTACAGTAATAAATTAAAGAATCTGATTGTATTTCTGTATTCTGCACATTAAGATTAGTCTATTCACCAATTTTTATTCAAATCAAAGACAAAAAATTTTTTCCTGATTTTATACCCAAGACTATAGTCTTTGTTCTTTTGACGAAAAATGTCAAAAAATTTTGTGTAGTTTTTTAACTTAATTCTATGTAAAACAATGCGTAGAACACTGTAAAGTAAACCGTTTCTTCGGGTTTTCAAAATAACTGCACTAACTACGTTTTTCGCAGTAGATTTTTTTCCCAGAAGTTTAACTGTGCTTAATGACTTTACAGTAATAAATTAAAGAATCTGATTGTATTTCTGTATTCTGCACATTAAGATTAGTCTATTCACCAATTTTTATTCAAATCAAAGACAAAAAATTTTTTCCTGATTTTATACCCAAGACTATAGTCTTTGTTCTTTTGACGAAAAATGTCAAAAATTTTTGTGTAGTTTTTTAACTTAATTCTATGTAAAACAATGCGTAGAACACTGTAAAGTAAACCGTTTCTTCGGGTTTTCAAAATAACTGCACTAACTACGTTTTTCGCAGTAGATTTTTTTCCCAGAAGTTTAACTGTGCTTAATGACTTTACAGTAATAAATTAAAGAATCTGATTGTATTTCTGTATTCTGCACATTAAGATTAGTCTATTCACCAATTTTTATTCAAATCAAAGACAAAAAATTTTTTCCTGATTTTATACCCAAGACTATAGTCTTTGTTCTTTTGACGAAAAATGTCAAAAATTTTTGTGTAGTTTTTTAACTTAATTCTATGTAAAACAATGCGTAGAACACTGTAAAGTAAACCGTTTCTTCGGGTTTTCAAAATAACTGCACTAACTACGTTTTTCGCAGTAGATTTTTTTCCCAGAAGTTTAACTGTGCTTAATGACTTTACAGTAATAAATTAAAGAATCTGATTGTATTTCTGTATTCTGCACATTAAGATTAGTCTATTCACCAATTTTTATTCAAATCAAAGACAAAAATTTTTTCCTGATTTTATACCCAAGACTATAGTCTTTGTTCTTTTGACGAAAAATGTCAAAAAATTTTGTGTAGTTTTTTTAACTTAATTCTATGTAAAACAATGCGTAGAACACTGTAAAGTAAACCGTTTCTTCGGGTTTTCAAAATAACTGCACTAACTACGTTTTTCGCAGTAGATTTTTTTCCCAGAAGTTTAACTGTGCTTAATGACTTTACAGTAATAAATTAAAGAATCTGATTGTATTTCTGTATTCTGCACATTAAGATTAGTCTATTCACCAATTTTTATTCAAATCAAAGACAAAAAATTTTTTCCTGATTTTATACCCAAGACTATAGTCTTTGTTCTTTTGACGAAAAATGTCAAAAATTTTTGTGTAGTTTTTTAACTTAATTCTATGTAAAACAATGCGTAGAACACTGTAAAGTAAACCGTTTCTTCGGGTTTTCAAAATAACTGCACTAACTACGTTTTTCGCAGTAGATTTTTTTCCCAGAAGTTTAACTGTGCTTAATGACTTTACAGTAATAAATTAAAGAATCTGATTGTATTTCTGTATTCTGCACATTAAGATTAGTCTATTCACCAATTTTTATTCAAATCAAAGACAAAAAATTTTTTCCTGATTTTATACCCAAGACTATAGTCTTTGTTCTTTTGACGAAAAATGTCAAAAATTTGTGTGTAGTTTTTTAACTTAATTCTATGTAAAACAATGCGTAGAACACTGTAAAGTAAACCGTTTCTTCGGGTTTTCAAAATAACTGCACTAACTACGTTTTTCGCAGTAGATTTTTTTCCCAGAAGTTTAACTGTGCTTAATGACTTTACAGTAATAAATTAAAGAATCTGATTGTATTTCTGTATTCTGCACATTAAGATTAGTCTATTCACCAATTTTTATTCAAATCAAAGACAAAAAATTTTTTCCTGATTTTATACCCAAGACTATAGTCTTTGTTCTTTTGACGAAAAATGTCAAAAATTTTTGTGTAGTTTTTTAACTTAATTCTATGTAAAACAATGCGTAGAACACTGTAAAGTAAACCGTTTCTTCGGGTTTTCAAAATAACTGCACTAACTACGTTTTTCGCAGTAGATTTTTTTCCCAGAAGTTTAACTGTGCTTAATGACTTTACAGTAATAAATTAAAGAATCTGATTGTATTTCTGTATTCTGCACATTAAGATTAGTCTATTCACCAATTTTTATTCAAATCAAAGACAAAAAATTTTTTCCTGATTTTATACCCAAGACTATAGTCTTTGTTCTTTTGACGAAAAATGTCAAAAATTTTTGTGTAGTTTTTTAACTTAATTCTATGTAAAACAATGCGTAGAACACTGTAAAGTAAACCGTTTCTTCGGGTTTTCAAAATAACTGCACTAACTACGTTTTTCGCAGTAGATTTTTTTCCCAGAAGTTTAACTGTGCTTAATGACTTTACAGTAATAAATTAAAGAATCTGATTGTATTTCTGTATTCTGCACATTAAGATTAGTCTATTCACCAATTTTTATTCAAATCAAAGACAAAAAATTTTTTCCTGATTTTATACCCAAGACTATAGTCTTTGTTCTTTTGACGAAAAATGTCAAAAATTTTTTGTGTAGTTTTTTAACTTAATTCTATGTAAAACAATGCGTAGAACACTGTAAAGTAAACCGTTTCTTCGGGTTTTCAAAATAACTGCACTAACTACGTTTTTCGCAGTAGATTTTTTTCCCAGAAGTTTAACTGTGCTTAATGACTTTACAGTAATAAATTAAAGAATCTGATTGTATTTCTGTATTCTGCACATTAAGATTAGTCTATTCACCAATTTTTATTCAAATCAAAGACAAAAAATTTTTTCCTGATTTTATACCCAAGACTATAGTCTTTGTTCTTTTGACGAAAAATGTCAAAAATTTTTGTGTAGTTTTTTAACTTAATTCTATGTAAAACAATGCGTAGAACACTGTAAAGTAAACCGTTTCTTCGGGTTTTCAAAATAACTGCACTAACTACGTTTTTCGCAGTAGATTTTTTTCCCAGAAGTTTAACTGTGCTTAATGACTTTACAGTAATAAATTAAAGAATCTGATTGTATTTCTGTATTCTGCACATTAAGATTAGTCTATTCACCAATTTTTATTCAAATCAAAGACAAAAAATTTTTTCCTGATTTTATACCCAAGACTATAGTCTTTGTTCTTTTGACGAAAAATGTCAAAAATTTTGTGTAGTTTTTTTAACTTAATTCTATGTAAAACAATGCGTAGAACACTGTAAAGTAAACCGTTTCTTCGGGTTTTCAAAATAACTGCACTAACTACGTTTTTCGCAGTAGATTTTTTTCCCAGAAGTTTAACTGTGCTTAATGACTTTACAGTAATAAATTAAAGAATCTGATTGTATTTCTGTATTCTGCACATTAAGATTAGTCTATTCACCAATTTTTATTCAAATCAAAGACAAAAAATTTTTTCCTGATTTTATACCCAAGACTATAGTCTTTGTTCTTTTGACGAAAAATGTCAAAAATTTTTGTGTAGTTTTTTAACTTAATTCTATGTAAAACAATGCGTAGAACACTGTAAAGTAAACCGTTTCTTCGGGTTTTCAAAATAACTGCACTAACTACGTTTTTCGCAGTAGATTTTTTTCCCCAGAAGTTTAACTGTGCTTAATGACTTTACAGTAATAAATTAAAGAATCTGATTGTATTTCTGTATTCTGCACATTAAGATTAGTCTATTCACCAATTTTTATTCAAATCAAAGACAAAAAATTTTTTCCTGATTTTATACCCAAGACTATAGTCTTTGTTCTTTTGACGAAAAATGTCAAAAATTTTGTGTAGTTTTTTTAACTTAATTCTATGTAAAACAATGCGTAGAACACTGTAAAGTAAACCGTTTCTTCGGGTTTTCAAAATAACTGCACTAACTACGTTTTTCGCAGTAGATTTTTTTCCCAGAAGTTTAACTGTGCTTAATGACTTTACAGTAATAAATTAAAGAATCTGATTGTATTTCTGTATTCTGCACATTAAGATTAGTCTATTCACCAATTTTTATTCAAATCAAAGACAAAAAAATTTTTTCCTGATTTTATACCCAAGACTATAGTCTTTGTTCTTTTGACGAAAAATGTCAAAAATTTTTGTGTAGTTTTTTAACTTAATTCTATGTAAAACAATGCGTAGAACACTGTAAAGTAAACCGTTTCTTCGGGTTTTCAAAATAACTGCACTAACTACGTTTTTCGCAGTAGATTTTTTTCCCAGAAGTTTAACTGTGCTTAATGACTTTACAGTAATAAATTAAAGAATCTGATTGTATTTCTGTATTCTGCACATTAAGATTAGTCTATTCACCAATTTTTATTCAAATCAAAGACAAAAAATTTTTTCCTGATTTTATACCCAAGACTATAGTCTTTGTTCTTTTGACGAAAAATGTCAAAAATTTTTGTGTAGTTTTTTAACTTAATTCTATGTAAAACAATGCGTAGAACACTGTAAAGTAAACCGTTTCTTCGGGTTTTCAAAATAACTGCACTAACTACGTTTTTCGCAGTAGATTTTTTTCCCAGAAGTTTAACTGTGCTTAATGACTTTACAGTAATAAATTAAAGAATCTGATTGTATTTCTGTATTCTGCACATTAAGATTAGTCTATTCACCAATTTTTATTCAAATCAAAGACAAAAAATTTTTTCCTGATTTTATACCCAAGACTATAGTCTTTGTTCTTTTGACGAAAAATGTCAAAAATTTTGTGTAGTTTTTTTAACTTAATTCTATGTAAAACAATGCGTAGAACACTGTAAAGTAAACCGTTTCTTCGGGTTTTCAAAATAACTGCACTAACTACGTTTTTCGCAGTAGATTTTTTTCCCAGAAGTTTAACTGTGCTTAATGACTTTACAGTAATAAATTAAAGAATCTGATTGTATTTCTGTATTCTGCACATTAAGATTAGTCTATTCACCAATTTTTATTCAAATCAAAGACAAAAAATTTTTTCCTGATTTTATACCCAAGACTATAGTCTTTGTTCTTTTGACGAAAAATGTCAAAAATTTTTGTGTAGTTTTTTAACTTAATTCTATGTAAAACAATGCGTAGAACACTGTAAAGTAAACCGTTTCTTCGGGTTTTCAAAATAACTGCACTAACTACGTTTTTCGCAGTAGATTTTTTTCCCAGAAGTTTAACTGTGCTTAATGACTTTACAGTAATAAATTAAAGAATCTGATTGTATTTCTGTATTCTGCACATTAAGATTAGTCTATTCACCAATTTTTATTCAAATCAAAGACAAAAAAATTTTTTCCTGATTTTATACCCAAGACTATAGTCTTTGTTCTTTTGACGAAAAATGTCAAAAATTTTTGTGTAGTTTTTTAACTTAATTCTATGTAAAACAATGCGTAGAACACTGTAAAGTAAACCGTTTCTTCGGGTTTTCAAAATAACTGCACTAACTACGTTTTTCGCAGTAGATTTTTTTCCCAGAAGTTTAACTGTGCTTAATGACTTTACAGTAATAAATTAAAGAATCTGATTGTATTTCTGTATTCTGCACATTAAGATTAGTCTATTCACCAATTTTTATTCAAATCAAAGACAAAAAATTTTTTTCCTGATTTTATACCCAAGACTATAGTCTTTGTTCTTTTGACGAAAAATGTCAAAAATTTTTGTGTAGTTTTTTTAACTTAATTCTATGTAAAACAATGCGTAGAACACTGTAAAGTAAACCGTTTCTTCGGGTTTCTCAAAATAACTGCACTAACTACGTTTTTCGCAGTAGATTTTTTTCCCAGAAGTTTAACTGTGCTTAATGACTTTACAGTAATAAATTAAAGAATCTGATTGTATTTCTGTATTCTGCACATTAAGATTAGTCTATTCACCAATTTTTATTCAAATCAAAGACAAAAAATTTTTTCCTGATTTTATACCCAAGACTATAGTCTTTGTTCTTTTGACGAAAAATGTCAAAAATTTTTGTGTAGTTTTTTAACTTAATTCTATGTAAAACAATGCGTAGAACACTGTAAAGTAAACCGTTTCTTCGGGTTTTCAAAATAACTGCACTAACTACGTTTTTCGCAGTAGATTTTTTTCCCAGAAGTTTAACTGTGCTTAATGACTTTACAGTAATAAATTAAAGAATCTGATTGTATTTCTGTATTCTGCACATTAAGATTAGTCTATTCACCAATTTTTATTCAAATCAAAGACAAAAAATTTTTTCCTGATTTTATACCCAAGACTATAGTCTTTGTTCTTTTGACGAAAAATGTCAAAAATTTTGTGTAGTTTTTTAACTTAATTCTATGTAAAACAATGCGTAGAACACTGTAAAGTAAACCGTTTCTTCGGGTTTTCAAAATAACTGCACTAACTACGTTTTTCGCAGTAGATTTTTTTCCCAGAAGTTTAACTGTGCTTAATGACTTTACAGTAATAAATTAAAGAATCTGATTGTATTTCTGTATTCTGCACATTAAGATTAGTCTATTCACCAATTTTTATTCAAATCAAAGACAAAAAATTTTTTCCTGATTTTATACCCAAGACTATAGTCTTTGTTCTTTTGACGAAAAATGTCAAAAATTTTTGTGTAGTTTTTTAACTTAATTCTATGTAAAACAATGCGTAGAACACTGTAAAGTAAACCGTTTCTTCGGGTTTCTCAAAATAACTGCACTAACTACGTTTTTCGCAGTAGATTTTTTTCCCAGAAGTTTAACTGTGCTTAATGACTTTACAGTAATAAATTAAAGAATCTGATTGTATTTCTGTATTCTGCACATTAAGATTAGTCTATTCACCAATTTTTATTCAAATCAAAGACAAAAAATTTTTTCCTGATTTTATACCCAAGACTATAGTCTTTGTTCTTTTGACGAAAAATGTCAAAAATTTTTGTGTAGTTTTTTTAACTTAATTCTATGTAAAACAATGCGTAGAACACTGTAAAGTAAACCGTTTCTTCGGGTTTCTCAAAATAACTGCACTAACTACGTTTTTCGCAGTAGATTTTTTTCCCAGAAGTTTAACTGTGCTTAATGACTTTACAGTAATAAATTAAAGAATCTGATTGTATTTCTGTATTCTGCACATTAAGATTAGTCTATTCACCAATTTTTATTCAAATCAAAGACAAAAAATTTTTTTCCTGATTTTATACCCAAGACTATAGTCTTTGTTCTTTTGACGAAAAATGTCAAAAATTTTGTGTAGTTTTTTAACTTAATTCTATGTAAAACAATGCGTAGAACACTGTAAAGTAAACCGTTTCTTCGGGTTTTCAAAATAACTGCACTAACTACGTTTTTCGCAGTAGATTTTTTTCCCAGAAGTTTAACTGTGCTTAATGACTTTACAGTAATAAATTAAAGAATCTGATTGTATTTCTGTATTCTGCACATTAAGATTAGTCTATTCACCAATTTTTATTCAAATCAAAGACAAAAAATTTTTTCCTGATTTTATACCCAAGACTATAGTCTTTGTTCTTTTGACGAAAAATGTCAAAAATTTTTGTGTAGTTTTTTTAACTTAATTCTATGTAAAACAATGCGTAGAACACTGTAAAGTAAACCGTTTCTTCGGGTTTCTCAAAATAACTGCACTAACTACGTTTTTCGCAGTAGATTTTTTTCCCAGAAGTTTAACTGTGCTTAATGACTTTACAGTAATAAATTAAAGAATCTGATTGTATTTCTGTATTCTGCACATTAAGATTAGTCTATTCACCAATTTTTATTCAAATCAAAGACAAAAAATTTTTTTCCTGATTTTATACCCAAGACTATAGTCTTTGTTCTTTTGACGAAAAATGTCAAAAATTTTGTGTAGTTTTTTTAACTTAATTCTATGTAAAACAATGCGTAGAACACTGTAAAGTAAACCGTTTCTTCGGGTTTCTCAAAATAACTGCACTAACTACGTTTTTCGCAGTAGATTTTTTTCCCAGAAGTTTAACTGTGCTTAATGACTTTACAGTAATAAATTAAAGAATCTGATTGTATTTCTGTATTCTGCACATTAAGATTAGTCTATTCACCAATTTTTATTCAAATCAAAGACAAAAAATTTTTTCCTGATTTTATACCCAAGACTATAGTCTTTGTTCTTTTGACGAAAAATGTCAAAAATTTTTGTGTAGTTTTTTAACTTAATTCTATGTAAAACAATGCGTAGAACACTGTAAAGTAAACCGTTTCTTCGGGTTTCTCAAAATAACTGCACTAACTACGTTTTTCGCAGTAGATTTTTTTCCCAGAAGTTTAACTGTGCTTAATGACTTTACAGTAATAAATTAAAGAATCTGATTGTATTTCTGTATTCTGCACATTAAGATTAGTCTATTCACCAATTTTTATTCAAATCAAAGACAAAAAATTTTTTTCCTGATTTTATACCCAAGACTATAGTCTTTGTTCTTTTGACGAAAAATGTCAAAAATTTTTGTGTAGTTTTTTAACTTAATTCTATGTAAAACAATGCGTAGAACACTGTAAAGTAAACCGTTTCTTCGGGTTTCTCAAAATAACTGCACTAACTACGTTTTTCGCAGTAGATTTTTTTCCCAGAAGTTTAACTGTGCTTAATGACTTTACAGTAATAAATTAAAGAATCTGATTGTATTTCTGTATTCTGCACATTAAGATTAGTCTATTCACCAATTTTTATTCAAATCAAAGACAAAAAATTTTTTCCTGATTTTATACCCAAGACTATAGTCTTTGTTCTTTTGACGAAAAATGTCAAAAATTTTTGTGTAGTTTTTTAACTTAATTCTATGTAAAACAATGCGTAGAACACTGTAAAGTAAACCGTTTCTTCGGGTTTCTCAAAATAACTGCACTAACTACGTTTTTCGCAGTAGATTTTTTTCCCAGAAGTTTAACTGTGCTTAATGACTTTACAGTAATAAATTAAAGAATCTGATTGTATTTCTGTATTCTGCACATTAAGATTAGTCTATTCACCAATTTTTATTCAAATCAAAGACAAAAAATTTTTTTCCTGATTTTATACCCAAGACTATAGTCTTTGTTCTTTTGACGAAAAATGTCAAAAATTTTTGTGTAGTTTTTTAACTTAATTCTATGTAAAACAATGCGTAGAACACTGTAAAGTAAACCGTTTCTTCGGGTTTCTCAAAATAACTGCACTAACTACGTTTTTCGCAGTAGATTTTTTTTCCCAGAAGTTTAACTGTGCTTAATGACTTTACAGTAATAAATTAAAGAATCTGATTGTATTTCTGTATTCTGCACATTAAGATTAGTCTATTCACCAATTTTTATTCAAATCAAAGACAAAAAATTTTTTCCTGATTTTATACCCAAGACTATAGTCTTTGTTCTTTTGACGAAAAATGTCAAAAATTTTTGTGTAGTTTTTTAACTTAATTCTATGTAAAACAATGCGTAGAACACTGTAAAGTAAACCGTTTCTTCGGGTTTTCAAAATAACTGCACTAACTACGTTTTTCGCAGTAGATTTTTTTTCCCAGAAGTTTAACTGTGCTTAATGACTTTACAGTAATAAATTAAAGAATCTGATTGTATTTCTGTATTCTGCACATTAAGATTAGTCTATTCACCAATTTTTATTCAAATCAAAGACAAAAAATTTTTTCCTGATTTTATACCCAAGACTATAGTCTTTGTTCTTTTGACGAAAAATGTCAAAAATTTTGTGTAGTTTTTTAACTTAATTCTATGTAAAACAATGCGTAGAACACTGTAAAGTAAACCGTTTCTTCGGGTTTCTCAAAATAACTGCACTAACTACGTTTTTCGCAGTAGATTTTTTTCCCAGAAGTTTAACTGTGCTTAATGACTTTACAGTAATAAATTAAAGAATCTGATTGTATTTCTGTATTCTGCACATTAAGATTAGTCTATTCACCAATTTTTATTCAAATCAAAGACAAAAAATTTTTTCCTGATTTTATACCCAAGACTATAGTCTTTGTTCTTTTGACGAAAAATGTCAAAAATTTTGTGTAGTTTTTTAACTTAATTCTATGTAAAACAATGCGTAGAACACTGTAAAGTAAACCGTTTCTTCGGGTTTCTCAAAATAACTGCACTAACTACGTTTTTCGCAGTAGATTTTTTCCCCAGAAGTTTAACTGTGCTTAATGACTTTACAGTAATAAATTAAAGAATCTGATTGTATTTCTGTATTCTGCACATTAAGATTAGTCTATTCACCAATTTTTATTCAAATCAAAGACAAAAAATTTTTTCCTGATTTTATACCCAAGACTATAGTCTTTGTTCTTTTGACGAAAAATGTCAAAAATTTTTGTGTAGTTTTTTTAACTTAATTCTATGTAAAACAATGCGTAGAACACTGTAAAGTAAACCGTTTCTTCGGGTTTTCAAAATAACTGCACTAACTACGTTTTTCGCAGTAGATTTTTTTCCCAGAAGTTTAACTGTGCTTAATGACTTTACAGTAATAAATTAAAGAATCTGATTGTATTTCTGTATTCTGCACATTAAGATTAGTCTATTCACCAATTTTTATTCAAATCAAAGACAAAAATTTTTTTCCTGATTTTATACCCAAGACTATAGTCTTTGTTCTTTTGACGAAAAATGTCAAAAAATTTTGTGTAGTTTTTTAACTTAATTCTATGTAAAACAATGCGTAGAACACTGTAAAGTAAACCGTTTCTTCGGGTTTCTCAAAATAACTGCACTAACTACGTTTTTCGCAGTAGATTTTTTTCCCAGAAGTTTAACTGTGCTTAATGACTTTACAGTAATAAATTAAAGAATCTGATTGTATTTCTGTATTCTGCACATTAAGATTAGTCTATTCACCAATTTTTATTCAAATCAAAGACAAAAATTTTTTTCCTGATTTTATACCCAAGACTATAGTCTTTGTTCTTTTGACGAAAAATGTCAAAAATTTTTGTGTAGTTTTTTAACTTAATTCTATGTAAAACAATGCGTAGAACACTGTAAAGTAAACCGTTTCTTCGGGTTTCTCAAAATAACTGCACTAACTACGTTTTTCGCAGTAGATTTTTTTCCCAGAAGTTTAACTGTGCTTAATGACTTTACAGTAATAAATTAAAGAATCTGATTGTATTTCTGTATTCTGCACATTAAGATTAGTCTATTCACCAATTTTTATTCAAATCAAAGACAAAAAATTTTTTCCTGATTTTATACCCAAGACTATAGTCTTTGTTCTTTTGACGAAAAATGTCAAAAATTTTTGTGTAGTTTTTTAACTTAATTCTATGTAAAACAATGCGTAGAACACTGTAAAGTAAACCGTTTCTTCGGGTTTCTCAAAATAACTGCACTAACTACGTTTTTCGCAGTAGATTTTTTTCCCAGAAGTTTAACTGTGCTTAATGACTTTACAGTAATAAATTAAAGAATCTGATTGTATTTCTGTATTCTGCACATTAAGATTAGTCTATTCACCAATTTTTATTCAAATCAAAGACAAAAATTTTTTTCCTGATTTTATACCCAAGACTATAGTCTTTGTTCTTTTGACGAAAAATGTCAAAAATTTTGTGTAGTTTTTTAACTTAATTCTATGTAAAACAATGCGTAGAACACTGTAAAGTAAACCGTTTCTTCGGGTTTTCAAAATAACTGCACTAACTACGTTTTTCGCAGTAGATTTTTTTCCCAGAAGTTTAACTGTGCTTAATGACTTTACAGTAATAAATTAAAGAATCTGATTGTATTTCTGTATTCTGCACATTAAGATTAGTCTATTCACCAATTTTTATTCAAATCAAAGACAAAAAATTTTTTCCTGATTTTATACCCAAGACTATAGTCTTTGTTCTTTTGACGAAAAATGTCAAAAATTTTTGTGTAGTTTTTTAACTTAATTCTATGTAAAACAATGCGTAGAACACTGTAAAGTAAACCGTTTCTTCGGGTTTCTCAAAATAACTGCACTAACTACGTTTTTCGCAGTAGATTTTTTTCCCCAGAAGTTTAACTGTGCTTAATGACTTTACAGTAATAAATTAAAGAATCTGATTGTATTTCTGTATTCTGCACATTAAGATTAGTCTATTCACCAATTTTTATTCAAATCAAAGACAAAAAATTTTTTCCTGATTTTATACCCAAGACTATAGTCTTTGTTCTTTTGACGAAAAATGTCAAAAATTTTTGTGTAGTTTTTTAACTTAATTCTATGTAAAACAATGCGTAGAACACTGTAAAGTAAACCGTTTCTTCGGGTTTTCAAAATAACTGCACTAACTACGTTTTTCGCAGTAGATTTTTTTCCCAGAAGTTTAACTGTGCTTAATGACTTTACAGTAATAAATTAAAGAATCTGATTGTATTTCTGTATTCTGCACATTAAGATTAGTCTATTCACCAATTTTTATTCAAATCAAAGACAAAAAATTTTTTCCTGATTTTATACCCAAGACTATAGTCTTTGTTCTTTTGACGAAAAATGTCAAAAATTTTTGTGTAGTTTTTTAACTTAATTCTATGTAAAACAATGCGTAGAACACTGTAAAGTAAACCGTTTCTTCGGGTTTTCAAAATAACTGCACTAACTACGTTTTTCGCAGTAGATTTTTTTCCCAGAAGTTTAACTGTGCTTAATGACTTTACAGTAATAAATTAAAGAATCTGATTGTATTTCTGTATTCTGCACATTAAGATTAGTCTATTCACCAATTTTTATTCAAATCAAAGACAAAAAAATTTTTTCCTGATTTTATACCCAAGACTATAGTCTTTGTTCTTTTGACGAAAAATGTCAAAAATTTTTGTGTAGTTTTTTAACTTAATTCTATGTAAAACAATGCGTAGAACACTGTAAAGTAAACCGTTTCTTCGGGTTTCTCAAAATAACTGCACTAACTACGTTTTTCGCAGTAGATTTTTTTCCCAGAAGTTTAACTGTGCTTAATGACTTTACAGTAATAAATTAAAGAATCTGATTGTATTTCTGTATTCTGCACATTAAGATTAGTCTATTCACCAATTTTTATTCAAATCAAAGACAAAAAATTTTTTCCTGATTTTATACCCAAGACTATAGTCTTTGTTCTTTTGACGAAAAATGTCAAAAATTTTTGTGTAGTTTTTTTAACTTAATTCTATGTAAAACAATGCGTAGAACACTGTAAAGTAAACCGTTTCTTCGGGTTTTCAAAATAACTGCACTAACTACGTTTTTCGCAGTAGATTTTTTTCCCAGAAGTTTAACTGTGCTTAATGACTTTACAGTAATAAATTAAAGAATCTGATTGTATTTCTGTATTCTGCACATTAAGATTAGTCTATTCACCAATTTTTATTCAAATCAAAGACAAAAAATTTTTTCCTGATTTTATACCCAAGACTATAGTCTTTGTTCTTTTGACGAAAAATGTCAAAAATTTTTGTGTAGTTTTTTAACTTAATTCTATGTAAAACAATGCGTAGAACACTGTAAAGTAAACCGTTTCTTCGGGTTTCTCAAAATAACTGCACTAACTACGTTTTTCGCAGTAGATTTTTTTCCCCAGAAGTTTAACTGTGCTTAATGACTTTACAGTAATAAATTAAAGAATCTGATTGTATTTCTGTATTCTGCACATTAAGATTAGTCTATTCACCAATTTTTATTCAAATCAAAGACAAAAAATTTTTTCCTGATTTTATACCCAAGACTATAGTCTTTGTTCTTTTGACGAAAAATGTCAAAAATTTTGTGTAGTTTTTTAACTTAATTCTATGTAAAACAATGCGTAGAACACTGTAAAGTAAACCGTTTCTTCGGGTTTTCAAAATAACTGCACTAACTACGTTTTTCGCAGTAGATTTTTTTCCCAGAAGTTTAACTGTGCTTAATGACTTTACAGTAATAAATTAAAGAATCTGATTGTATTTCTGTATTCTGCACATTAAGATTAGTCTATTCACCAATTTTTATTCAAATCAAAGACAAAAAATTTTTTCCTGATTTTATACCCAAGACTATAGTCTTTGTTCTTTTGACGAAAAATGTCAAAAATTTTGTGTAGTTTTTTAACTTAATTCTATGTAAAACAATGCGTAGAACACTGTAAAGTAAACCGTTTCTTCGGGTTTTCAAAATAACTGCACTAACTACGTTTTTCGCAGTAGATTTTTTTCCCAGAAGTTTAACTGTGCTTAATGACTTTACAGTAATAAATTAAAGAATCTGATTGTATTTCTGTATTCTGCACATTAAGATTAGTCTATTCACCAATTTTTATTCAAATCAAAGACAAAAATTTTTTTCCTGATTTTATACCCAAGACTATAGTCTTTGTTCTTTTGACGAAAAATGTCAAAAATTTTTGTGTAGTTTTTTAACTTAATTCTATGTAAAACAATGCGTAGAACACTGTAAAGTAAACCGTTTCTTCGGGTTTTCAAAATAACTGCACTAACTACGTTTTTCGCAGTAGATTTTTTTCCCAGAAGTTTAACTGTGCTTAATGACTTTACAGTAATAAATTAAAGAATCTGATTGTATTTCTGTATTCTGCACATTAAGATTAGTCTATTCACCAATTTTTATTCAAATCAAAGACAAAAAATTTTTTCCTGATTTTATACCCAAGACTATAGTCTTTGTTCTTTTGACGAAAAATGTCAAAAATTTTTGTGTAGTTTTTTAACTTAATTCTATGTAAAACAATGCGTAGAACACTGTAAAGTAAACCGTTTCTTCGGGTTTCTCAAAATAACTGCACTAACTACGTTTTTCGCAGTAGATTTTTTTCCCAGAAGTTTAACTGTGCTTAATGACTTTACAGTAATAAATTAAAGAATCTGATTGTATTTCTGTATTCTGCACATTAAGATTAGTCTATTCACCAATTTTTATTCAAATCAAAGACAAAAATTTTTTTCCTGATTTTATACCCAAGACTATAGTCTTTGTTCTTTTGACGAAAAATGTCAAAAATTTTGTGTAGTTTTTTAACTTAATTCTATGTAAAACAATGCGTAGAACACTGTAAAGTAAACCGTTTCTTCGGGTTTCTCAAAATAACTGCACTAACTACGTTTTTCGCAGTAGATTTTTTTCCCAGAAGTTTAACTGTGCTTAATGACTTTACAGTAATAAATTAAAGAATCTGATTGTATTTCTGTATTCTGCACATTAAGATTAGTCTATTCACCAATTTTTATTCAAATCAAAGACAAAAAATTTTTTCCTGATTTTATACCCAAGACTATAGTCTTTGTTCTTTTGACGAAAAATGTCAAAAATTTTTGTGTAGTTTTTTAACTTAATTCTATGTAAAACAATGCGTAGAACACTGTAAAGTAAACCGTTTCTTCGGGTTTTCAAAATAACTGCACTAACTACGTTTTTCGCAGTAGATTTTTTTCCCAGAAGTTTAACTGTGCTTAATGACTTTACAGTAATAAATTAAAGAATCTGATTGTATTTCTGTATTCTGCACATTAAGATTAGTCTATTCACCAATTTTTATTCAAATCAAAGACAAAAAATTTTTTCCTGATTTTATACCCAAGACTATAGTCTTTGTTCTTTTGACGAAAAATGTCAAAAATTTTTGTGTAGTTTTTTAACTTAATTCTATGTAAAACAATGCGTAGAACACTGTAAAGTAAACCGTTTCTTCGGGTTTTCAAAATAACTGCACTAACTACGTTTTTCGCAGTAGATTTTTTTCCCAGAAGTTTAACTGTGCTTAATGACTTTACAGTAATAAATTAAAGAATCTGATTGTATTTCTGTATTCTGCACATTAAGATTAGTCTATTCACCAATTTTTATTCAAATCAAAGACAAAAAATTTTT
This sequence comes from Abscondita cerata, assembly GCA_030710515.1. Classification (NCBI taxonomy): domain Eukaryota; kingdom Metazoa; phylum Arthropoda; class Insecta; order Coleoptera; family Lampyridae; genus Abscondita; species Abscondita cerata. The sequence goes on from JALBCR010004235.1 coordinate 42,673, forward strand.
TTCCTGATTTTATACCCAAGACTATAGTCTTTGTTCTTTTGACGAAAAATGTCAAAAATTTTTGTGTAGTTTTTTTAACTTAATTCTATGTAAAACAATGCGTAGAACACTGTAAAGTAAACCGTTTCTTCGGGTTTTCAAAATAACTGCACTAACTACGTTTTTCGCAGTAGATTTTTTTCCCAGAAGTTTAACTGTGCTTAATGACTTTACAGTAATAAATTAAAGAATCTGATTGTATTTCTGTATTCTGCACATTAAGATTAGTCTATTCACCAATTTTTATTCAAATCAAAGACAAAAAATTTTTTCCTGATTTTATACCCAAGACTATAGTCTTTGTTCTTTTGACGAAAAATGTCAAAAATTTTTGTGTAGTTTTTTAACTTAATTCTATGTAAAACAATGCGTAGAACACTGTAAAGTAAACCGTTTCTTCGGGTTTTCAAAATAACTGCACTAACTACGTTTTTCGCAGTAGATTTTTTTCCCAGAAGTTTAACTGTGCTTAATGACTTTACAGTAATAAATTAAAGAATCTGATTGTATTTCTGTATTCTGCACATTAAGATTAGTCTATTCACCAATTTTTATTCAAATCAAAGACAAAAAAATTTTTTCCTGATTTTATACCCAAGACTATAGTCTTTGTTCTTTTGACGAAAAATGTCAAAATTTTTGTGTAGTTTTTTAACTTAATTCTATGTAAAACAATGCGTAGAACACTGTAAAGTAAACCGTTTCTTCGGGTTTTCAAAATAACTGCACTAACTACGTTTTTCGCAGTAGATTTTTTTCCCAGAAGTTTAACTGTGCTTAATGACTTTACAGTAATAAATTAAAGAATCTGATTGTATTTCTGTATTCTGCACATTAAGATTAGTCTATTCACCAATTTTTATTCAAATCAAAGACAAAAAATTTTTTTCCTGATTTTATACCCAAGACTATAGTCTTTGTTCTTTTGACGAAAAATGTCAAAAATTTTGTGTAGTTTTTTAACTTAATTCTATGTAAAACAATGCGTAGAACACTGTAAAGTAAACCGTTTCTTCGGGTTTTCAAAATAACTGCACTAACTACGTTTTTCGCAGTAGATTTTTTTCCCAGAAGTTTAACTGTGCTTAATGACTTTACAGTAATAAATTAAAGAATCTGATTGTATTTCTGTATTCTGCACATTAAGATTAGTCTATTCACCAATTTTTATTCAAATCAAAGACAAAAAATTTTTTCCTGATTTTATACCCAAGACTATAGTCTTTGTTCTTTTGACGAAAAATGTCAAAAATTTTTGTGTAGTTTTTTAACTTAATTCTATGTAAAACAATGCGTAGAACACTGTAAAGTAAACCGTTTCTTCGGGTTTCTCAAAATAACTGCACTAACTACGTTTTTCGCAGTAGATTTTTTTCCCAGAAGTTTAACTGTGCTTAATGACTTTACAGTAATAAATTAAAGAATCTGATTGTATTTCTGTATTCTGCACATTAAGATTAGTCTATTCACCAATTTTTATTCAAATCAAAGACAAAAAATTTTTTTCCTGATTTTATACCCAAGACTATAGTCTTTGTTCTTTTGACGAAAAATGTCAAAAATTTTTGTGTAGTTTTTTAACTTAATTCTATGTAAAACAATGCGTAGAACACTGTAAAGTAAACCGTTTCTTCGGGTTTTCAAAATAACTGCACTAACTACGTTTTTCGCAGTAGATTTTTTTCCCAGAAGTTTAACTGTGCTTAATGACTTTACAGTAATAAATTAAAGAATCTGATTGTATTTCTGTATTCTGCACATTAAGATTAGTCTATTCACCAATTTTTATTCAAATCAAAGACAAAAATTTTTTTCCTGATTTTATACCCAAGACTATAGTCTTTGTTCTTTTGACGAAAAATGTCAAAAAATTTTGTGTAGTTTTTTAACTTAATTCTATGTAAAACAATGCGTAGAACACTGTAAAGTAAACCGTTTCTTCGGGTTTTCAAAATAACTGCACTAACTACGTTTTTCGCAGTAGATTTTTTTCCCAGAAGTTTAACTGTGCTTAATGACTTTACAGTAATAAATTAAAGAATCTGATTGTATTTCTGTATTCTGCACATTAAGATTAGTCTATTCACCAATTTTTATTCAAATCAAAGACAAAAAATTTTTTCCTGATTTTATACCCAAGACTATAGTCTTTGTTCTTTTGACGAAAAATGTCAAAAATTTTTGTGTAGTTTTTTAACTTAATTCTATGTAAAACAATGCGTAGAACACTGTAAAGTAAACCGTTTCTTCGGGTTTTCAAAATAACTGCACTAACTACGTTTTTCGCAGTAGATTTTTTTCCCAGAAGTTTAACTGTGCTTAATGACTTTACAGTAATAAATTAAAGAATCTGATTGTATTTCTGTATTCTGCACATTAAGATTAGTCTATTCACCAATTTTTATTCAAATCAAAGACAAAAAATTTTTTCCTGATTTTATACCCAAGACTATAGTCTTTGTTCTTTTGACGAAAAATGTCAAAAATTTTTGTGTAGTTTTTTAACTTAATTCTATGTAAAACAATGCGTAGAACACTGTAAAGTAAACCGTTTCTTCGGGTTTCTCAAAATAACTGCACTAACTACGTTTTTCGCAGTAGATTTTTTTCCCAGAAGTTTAACTGTGCTTAATGACTTTACAGTAATAAATTAAAGAATCTGATTGTATTTCTGTATTCTGCACATTAAGATTAGTCTATTCACCAATTTTTATTCAAATCAAAGACAAAAAATTTTTTCCTGATTTTATACCCAAGACTATAGTCTTTGTTCTTTTGACGAAAAATGTCAAAAATTTTTGTGTAGTTTTTTAACTTAATTCTATGTAAAACAATGCGTAGAACACTGTAAAGTAAACCGTTTCTTCGGGTTTTCAAAATAACTGCACTAACTACGTTTTTCGCAGTAGATTTTTTTCCCAGAAGTTTAACTGTGCTTAATGACTTTACAGTAATAAATTAAAGAATCTGATTGTATTTCTGTATTCTGCACATTAAGATTAGTCTATTCACCAATTTTTATTCAAATCAAAGACAAAAAATTTTTTCCTGATTTTATACCCAAGACTATAGTCTTTGTTCTTTTGACGAAAAATGTCAAAAATTTTTGTGTAGTTTTTTAACTTAATTCTATGTAAAACAATGCGTAGAACACTGTAAAGTAAACCGTTTCTTCGGGTTTTCAAAATAACTGCACTAACTACGTTTTTCGCAGTAGATTTTTTTCCCAGAAGTTTAACTGTGCTTAATGACTTTACAGTAATAAATTAAAGAATCTGATTGTATTTCTGTATTCTGCACATTAAGATTAGTCTATTCACCAATTTTTATTCAAATCAAAGACAAAAAATTTTTTCCTGATTTTATACCCAAGACTATAGTCTTTGTTCTTTTGACGAAAAATGTCAAAAAATTTTGTGTAGTTTTTTAACTTAATTCTATGTAAAACAATGCGTAGAACACTGTAAAGTAAACCGTTTCTTCGGGTTTCTCAAAATAACTGCACTAACTACGTTTTTCGCAGTAGATTTTTTTCCCAGAAGTTTAACTGTGCTTAATGACTTTACAGTAATAAATTAAAGAATCTGATTGTATTTCTGTATTCTGCACATTAAGATTAGTCTATTCACCAATTTTTATTCAAATCAAAGACAAAAAATTTTTTTCCTGATTTTATACCCAAGACTATAGTCTTTGTTCTTTTGACGAAAAATGTCAAAAAATTTTGTGTAGTTTTTTAACTTAATTCTATGTAAAACAATGCGTAGAACACTGTAAAGTAAACCGTTTCTTCGGGTTTTCAAAATAACTGCACTAACTACGTTTTTCGCAGTAGATTTTTTTCCCAGAAGTTTAACTGTGCTTAATGACTTTACAGTAATAAATTAAAGAATCTGATTGTATTTCTGTATTCTGCACATTAAGATTAGTCTATTCACCAATTTTTATTCAAATCAAAGACAAAAAATTTTTTCCTGATTTTATACCCAAGACTATAGTCTTTGTTCTTTTGACGAAAAATGTCAAAAATTTTTGTGTAGTTTTTTAACTTAATTCTATGTAAAACAATGCGTAGAACACTGTAAAGTAAACCGTTTCTTCGGGTTTTCAAAATAACTGCACTAACTACGTTTTTCGCAGTAGATTTTTTTCCCAGAAGTTTAACTGTGCTTAATGACTTTACAGTAATAAATTAAAGAATCTGATTGTATTTCTGTATTCTGCACATTAAGATTAGTCTATTCACCAATTTTTATTCAAATCAAAGACAAAAAAATTTTTTCCTGATTTTATACCCAAGACTATAGTCTTTGTTCTTTTGACGAAAAATGTCAAAAATTTTTGTGTAGTTTTTTAACTTAATTCTATGTAAAACAATGCGTAGAACACTGTAAAGTAAACCGTTTCTTCGGGTTTCTCAAAATAACTGCACTAACTACGTTTTTCGCAGTAGATTTTTTTCCCAGAAGTTTAACTGTGCTTAATGACTTTACAGTAATAAATTAAAGAATCTGATTGTATTTCTGTATTCTGCACATTAAGATTAGTCTATTCACCAATTTTTATTCAAATCAAAGACAAAAAATTTTTTCCTGATTTTATACCCAAGACTATAGTCTTTGTTCTTTTGACGAAAAATGTCAAAAATTTTTGTGTAGTTTTTTAACTTAATTCTATGTAAAACAATGCGTAGAACACTGTAAAGTAAACCGTTTCTTCGGGTTTCTCAAAATAACTGCACTAACTACGTTTTTCGCAGTAGATTTTTTTCCCAGAAGTTTAACTGTGCTTAATGACTTTACAGTAATAAATTAAAGAATCTGATTGTATTTCTGTATTCTGCACATTAAGATTAGTCTATTCACCAATTTTTATTCAAATCAAAGACAAAAAATTTTTTCCTGATTTTATACCCAAGACTATAGTCTTTGTTCTTTTGACGAAAAATGTCAAAAATTTTTGTGTAGTTTTTTAACTTAATTCTATGTAAAACAATGCGTAGAACACTGTAAAGTAAACCGTTTCTTCGGGTTTCTCAAAATAACTGCACTAACTACGTTTTTCGCAGTAGATTTTTTTCCCAGAAGTTTAACTGTGCTTAATGACTTTACAGTAATAAATTAAAGAATCTGATTGTATTTCTGTATTCTGCACATTAAGATTAGTCTATTCACCAATTTTTATTCAAATCAAAGACAAAAAATTTTTTCCTGATTTTATACCCAAGACTATAGTCTTTGTTCTTTTGACGAAAAATGTCAAAAATTTTTGTGTAGTTTTTTAACTTAATTCTATGTAAAACAATGCGTAGAACACTGTAAAGTAAACCGTTTCTTCGGGTTTTCAAAATAACTGCACTAACTACGTTTTTCGCAGTAGATTTTTTTCCCAGAAGTTTAACTGTGCTTAATGACTTTACAGTAATAAATTAAAGAATCTGATTGTATTTCTGTATTCTGCACATTAAGATTAGTCTATTCACCAATTTTTATTCAAATCAAAGACAAAAAAATTTTTTCCTGATTTTATACCCAAGACTATAGTCTTTGTTCTTTTGACGAAAAATGTCAAAAATTTTTGTGTAGTTTTTTAACTTAATTCTATGTAAAACAATGCGTAGAACACTGTAAAGTAAACCGTTTCTTCGGGTTTCTCAAAATAACTGCACTAACTACGTTTTTCGCAGTAGATTTTTTTTCCCAGAAGTTTAACTGTGCTTAATGACTTTACAGTAATAAATTAAAGAATCTGATTGTATTTCTGTATTCTGCACATTAAGATTAGTCTATTCACCAATTTTTATTCAAATCAAAGACAAAAATTTTTTCCTGATTTTATACCCAAGACTATAGTCTTTGTTCTTTTGACGAAAAATGTCAAAAATTTTTGTGTAGTTTTTTAACTTAATTCTATGTAAAACAATGCGTAGAACACTGTAAAGTAAACCGTTTCTTCGGGTTTCTCAAAATAACTGCACTAACTACGTTTTTCGCAGTAGATTTTTTTCCCAGAAGTTTAACTGTGCTTAATGACTTTACAGTAATAAATTAAAGAATCTGATTGTATTTCTGTATTCTGCACATTAAGATTAGTCTATTCACCAATTTTTATTCAAATCAAAGACAAAAATTTTTTCCTGATTTTATACCCAAGACTATAGTCTTTGTTCTTTTGACGAAAAATGTCAAAAAATTTTGTGTAGTTTTTTAACTTAATTCTATGTAAAACAATGCGTAGAACACTGTAAAGTAAACCGTTTCTTCGGGTTTCTCAAAATAACTGCACTAACTACGTTTTTCGCAGTAGATTTTTTTCCCAGAAGTTTAACTGTGCTTAATGACTTTACAGTAATAAATTAAAGAATCTGATTGTATTTCTGTATTCTGCACATTAAGATTAGTCTATTCACCAATTTTTATTCAAATCAAAGACAAAAAATTTTTTCCTGATTTTATACCCAAGACTATAGTCTTTGTTCTTTTGACGAAAAATGTCAAAAATTTTTGTGTAGTTTTTTAACTTAATTCTATGTAAAACAATGCGTAGAACACTGTAAAGTAAACCGTTTCTTCGGGTTTCTCAAAATAACTGCACTAACTACGTTTTTCGCAGTAGATTTTTTTCCCAGAAGTTTAACTGTGCTTAATGACTTTACAGTAATAAATTAAAGAATCTGATTGTATTTCTGTATTCTGCACATTAAGATTAGTCTATTCACCAATTTTTATTCAAATCAAAGACAAAAAATTTTTTCCTGATTTTATACCCAAGACTATAGTCTTTGTTCTTTTGACGAAAAATGTCAAAAATTTTTGTGTAGTTTTTTAACTTAATTCTATGTAAAACAATGCGTAGAACACTGTAAAGTAAACCGTTTCTTCGGGTTTCTCAAAATAACTGCACTAACTACGTTTTTCGCAGTAGATTTTTTTCCCAGAAGTTTAACTGTGCTTAATGACTTTACAGTAATAAATTAAAGAATCTGATTGTATTTCTGTATTCTGCACATTAAGATTAGTCTATTCACCAATTTTTATTCAAATCAAAGACAAAAAATTTTTTTCCTGATTTTATACCCAAGACTATAGTCTTTGTTCTTTTGACGAAAAATGTCAAAAATTTTGTGTAGTTTTTTAACTTAATTCTATGTAAAACAATGCGTAGAACACTGTAAAGTAAACCGTTTCTTCGGGTTTTCAAAATAACTGCACTAACTACGTTTTTCGCAGTAGATTTTTTTCCCAGAAGTTTAACTGTGCTTAATGACTTTACAGTAATAAATTAAAGAATCTGATTGTATTTCTGTATTCTGCACATTAAGATTAGTCTATTCACCAATTTTTATTCAAATCAAAGACAAAAAATTTTTTCCTGATTTTATACCCAAGACTATAGTCTTTGTTCTTTTGACGAAAAATGTCAAAAATTTTTGTGTAGTTTTTTAACTTAATTCTATGTAAAACAATGCGTAGAACACTGTAAAGTAAACCGTTTCTTCGGGTTTCTCAAAATAACTGCACTAACTACGTTTTTCGCAGTAGATTTTTTTCCCAGAAGTTTAACTGTGCTTAATGACTTTACAGTAATAAATTAAAGAATCTGATTGTATTTCTGTATTCTGCACATTAAGATTAGTCTATTCACCAATTTTTATTCAAATCAAAGACAAAAAATTTTTTTCCTGATTTTATACCCAAGACTATAGTCTTTGTTCTTTTGACGAAAAATGTCAAAAATTTTTGTGTAGTTCTTTTAACTTAATTCTATGTAAAACAATGCGTAGAACACTGTAAAGTAAACCGTTTCTTCGGGTTTCTCAAAATAACTGCACTAACTACGTTTTTCGCAGTAGATTTTTTTCCCAGAAGTTTAACTGTGCTTAATGACTTTACAGTAATAAATTAAAGAATCTGATTGTATTTCTGTATTCTGCACATTAAGATTAGTCTATTCACCAATTTTTATTCAAATCAAAGACAAAAAATTTTTTCCTGATTTTATACCCAAGACTATAGTCTTTGTTCTTTTGACGAAAAATGTCAAAAATTTTTGTGTAGTTTTTTAACTTAATTCTATGTAAAACAATGCGTAGAACACTGTAAAGTAAACCGTTTCTTCGGGTTTCTCAAAATAACTGCACTAACTACGTTTTTCGCAGTAGATTTTTTTCCCAGAAGTTTAACTGTGCTTAATGACTTTACAGTAATAAATTAAAGAATCTGATTGTATTTCTGTATTCTGCACATTAAGATTAGTCTATTCACCAATTTTTATTCAAATCAAAGACAAAAATTTTTTTCCTGATTTTATACCCAAGACTATAGTCTTTGTTCTTTTGACGAAAAATGTCAAAAAATTTTGTGTAGTTTTTTAACTTAATTCTATGTAAAACAATGCGTAGAACACTGTAAAGTAAACCGTTTCTTCGGGTTTTCAAAATAACTGCACTAACTACGTTTTTCGCAGTAGATTTTTTTCCCAGAAGTTTAACTGTGCTTAATGACTTTACAGTAATAAATTAAAGAATCTGATTGTATTTCTGTATTCTGCACATTAAGATTAGTCTATTCACCAATTTTTATTCAAATCAAAGACAAAAAAATTTTTTCCTGATTTTATACCCAAGACTATAGTCTTTGTTCTTTTGACGAAAAATGTCAAAAATTTTTGTGTAGTTTTTTAACTTAATTCTATGTAAAACAATGCGTAGAACACTGTAAAGTAAACCGTTTCTTCGGGTTTTCAAAATAACTGCACTAACTACGTTTTTCGCAGTAGATTTTTTTCCCAGAAGTTTAACTGTGCTTAATGACTTTACAGTAATAAATTAAAGAATCTGATTGTATTTCTGTATTCTGCACATTAAGATTAGTCTATTCACCAATTTTTATTCAAATCAAAGACAAAAAATTTTTTCCTGATTTTATACCCAAGACTATAGTCTTTGTTCTTTTGACGAAAAATGTCAAAAATTTTTGTGTAGTTTTTTAACTTAATTCTATGTAAAACAATGCGTAGAACACTGTAAAGTAAACCGTTTCTTCGGGTTTCTCAAAATAACTGCACTAACTACGTTTTTCGCAGTAGATTTTTTTCCCAGAAGTTTAACTGTGCTTAATGACTTTACAGTAATAAATTAAAGAATCTGATTGTATTTCTGTATTCTGCACATTAAGATTAGTCTATTCACCAATTTTTATTCAAATCAAAGACAAAAAATTTTTTCCTGATTTTATACCCAAGACTATAGTCTTTGTTCTTTTGACGAAAAATGTCAAAAATTTTTGTGTAGTTTTTTAACTTAATTCTATGTAAAACAATGCGTAGAACACTGTAAAGTAAACCGTTTCTTCGGGTTTTCAAAATAACTGCACTAACTACGTTTTTCGCAGTAGATTTTTTTCCCAGAAGTTTAACTGTGCTTAATGACTTTACAGTAATAAATTAAAGAATCTGATTGTATTTCTGTATTCTGCACATTAAGATTAGTCTATTCACCAATTTTTATTCAAATCAAAGACAAAAAATTTTTTCCTGATTTTATACCCAAGACTATAGTCTTTGTTCTTTTGACGAAAAATGTCAAAAATTTTTGTGTAGTTTTTTAACTTAATTCTATGTAAAACAATGCGTAGAACACTGTAAAGTAAACCGTTTCTTCGGGTTTTCAAAATAACTGCACTAACTACGTTTTTCGCAGTAGATTTTTTTCCCAGAAGTTTAACTGTGCTTAATGACTTTACAGTAATAAATTAAAGAATCTGATTGTATTTCTGTATTCTGCACATTAAGATTAGTCTATTCACCAATTTTTATTCAAATCAAAGACAAAAAATTTTTTCCTGATTTTATACCCAAGACTATAGTCTTTGTTCTTTTGACGAAAAATGTCAAAAAATTTTGTGTAGTTTTTTAACTTAATTCTATGTAAAACAATGCGTAGAACACTGTAAAGTAAACCGTTTCTTCGGGTTTTCAAAATAACTGCACTAACTACGTTTTTCGCAGTAGATTTTTTTCCCAGAAGTTTAACTGTGCTTAATGACTTTACAGTAATAAATTAAAGAATCTGATTGTATTTCTGTATTCTGCACATTAAGATTAGTCTATTCACCAATTTTTATTCAAATCAAAGACAAAAAATTTTTTCCTGATTTTATACCCAAGACTATAGTCTTTGTTCTTTTGACGAAAAATGTCAAAAATTTTTGTGTAGTTTTTTAACTTAATTCTATGTAAAACAATGCGTAGAACACTGTAAAGTAAACCGTTTCTTCGGGTTTTCAAAATAACTGCACTAACTACGTTTTTCGCAGTAGATTTTTTTCCCAGAAGTTTAACTGTGCTTAATGACTTTACAGTAATAAATTAAAGAATCTGATTGTATTTCTGTATTCTGCACATTAAGATTAGTCTATTCACCAATTTTTATTCAAATCAAAGACAAAAATTTTTTTCCTGATTTTATACCCAAGACTATAGTCTTTGTTCTTTTGACGAAAAATGTCAAAAATTTTTGTGTAGTTTTTTAACTTAATTCTATGTAAAACAATGCGTAGAACACTGTAAAGTAAACCGTTTCTTCGGGTTTCTCAAAATAACTGCACTAACTACGTTTTTCGCAGTAGATTTTTTTCCCAGAAGTTTAACTGTGCTTAATGACTTTACAGTAATAAATTAAAGAATCTGATTGTATTTCTGTATTCTGCACATTAAGATTAGTCTATTCACCAATTTTTATTCAAATCAAAGACAAAAAATTTTTTCCTGATTTTATACCCAAGACTATAGTCTTTGTTCTTTTGACGAAAAATGTCAAAAATTTTTGTGTAGTTTTTTAACTTAATTCTATGTAAAACAATGCGTAGAACACTGTAAAGTAAACCGTTTCTTCGGGTTTTCAAAATAACTGCACTAACTACGTTTTTCGCAGTAGATTTTTTTCCCAGAAGTTTAACTGTGCTTAATGACTTTACAGTAATAAATTAAAGAATCTGATTGTATTTCTGTATTCTGCACATTAAGATTAGTCTATTCACCAATTTTTATTCAAATCAAAGACAAAAAATTTTTTCCTGATTTTATACCCAAGACTATAGTCTTTGTTCTTTTGACGAAAAATGTCAAAAATTTTTGTGTAGTTTTTTAACTTAATTCTATGTAAAACAATGCGTAGAACACTGTAAAGTAAACCGTTTCTTCGGGTTTTCAAAATAACTGCACTAACTACGTTTTTCGCAGTAGATTTTTTTCCCAGAAGTTTAACTGTGCTTAATGACTTTACAGTAATAAATTAAAGAATCTGATTGTATTTCTGTATTCTGCACATTAAGATTAGTCTATTCACCAATTTTTATTCAAATCAAAGACAAAAAATTTTTTTCCTGATTTTATACCCAAGACTATAGTCTTTGTTCTTTTGACGAAAAATGTCAAAAATTTTTGTGTAGTTTTTTTAACTTAATTCTATGTAAAACAATGCGTAGAACACTGTAAAGTAAACCGTTTCTTCGGGTTTTCAAAATAACTGCACTAACTACGTTTTTCGCAGTAGATTTTTTTCCCAGAAGTTTAACTGTGCTTAATGACTTTACAGTAATAAATTAAAGAATCTGATTGTATTTCTGTATTCTGCACATTAAGATTAGTCTATTCACCAATTTTTATTCAAATCAAAGACAAAAAATTTTTTCCTGATTTTATACCCAAGACTATAGTCTTTGTTCTTTTGACGAAAAATGTCAAAAATTTTTGTGTAGTTTTTTAACTTAATTCTATGTAAAACAATGCGTAGAACACTGTAAAGTAAACCGTTTCTTCGGGTTTCTCAAAATAACTGCACTAACTACGTTTTTCGCAGTAGATTTTTTTCCCAGAAGTTTAACTGTGCTTAATGACTTTACAGTAATAAATTAAAGAATCTGATTGTATTTCTGTATTCTGCACATTAAGATTAGTCTATTCACCAATTTTTATTCAAATCAAAGACAAAAAATTTTTTCCTGATTTTATACCCAAGACTATAGTCTTTGTTCTTTTGACGAAAAATGTCAAAAATTTTTGTGTAGTTTTTTTAACTTAATTCTATGTAAAACAATGCGTAGAACACTGTAAAGTAAACCGTTTCTTCGGGTTTCTCAAAATAACTGCACTAACTACGTTTTTCGCAGTAGATTTTTTTCCCAGAAGTTTAACTGTGCTTAATGACTTTACAGTAATAAATTAAAGAATCTGATTGTATTTCTGTATTCTGCACATTAAGATTAGTCTATTCACCAATTTTTATTCAAATCAAAGACAAAAAATTTTTTCCTGATTTTATACCCAAGACTATAGTCTTTGTTCTTTTGACGAAAAATGTCAAAAATTTTTGTGTAGTTTTTTAACTTAATTCTATGTAAAACAATGCGTAGAACACTGTAAAGTAAACCGTTTCTTCGGGTTTTCAAAATAACTGCACTAACTACGTTTTTCGCAGTAGATTTTTTTCCCAGAAGTTTAACTGTGCTTAATGACTTTACAGTAATAAATTAAAGAATCTGATTGTATTTCTGTATTCTGCACATTAAGATTAGTCTATTCACCAATTTTTATTCAAATCAAAGACAAAAAATTTTTTTCCTGATTTTATACCCAAGACTATAGTCTTTGTTCTTTTGACGAAAAATGTCAAAAATTTTTGTGTAGTTTTTTAACTTAATTCTATGTAAAACAATGCGTAGAACACTGTAAAGTAAACCGTTTCTTCGGGTTTTCAAAATAACTGCACTAACTACGTTTTTCGCAGTAGATTTTTTTCCCAGAAGTTTAACTGTGCTTAATGACTTTACAGTAATAAATTAAAGAATCTGATTGTATTTCTGTATTCTGCACATTAAGATTAGTCTATTCACCAATTTTTATTCAAATCAAAGACAAAAAATTTTTTCCTGATTTTATACCCAAGACTATAGTCTTTGTTCTTTTGACGAAAAATGTCAAAAATTTTTGTGTAGTTTTTTAACTTAATTCTATGTAAAACAATGCGTAGAACACTGTAAAGTAAACCGTTTCTTCGGGTTTTCAAAATAACTGCACTAACTACGTTTTTCGCAGTAGATTTTTTTCCCAGAAGTTTAACTGTGCTTAATGACTTTACAGTAATAAATTAAAGAATCTGATTGTATTTCTGTATTCTGCACATTAAGATTAGTCTATTCACCAATTTTTATTCAAATCAAAGACAAAAAATTTTTTCCTGATTTTATACCCAAGACTATAGTCTTTGTTCTTTTGACGAAAAATGTCAAAAATTTTTGTGTAGTTTTTTAACTTAATTCTATGTAAAACAATGCGTAGAACACTGTAAAGTAAACCGTTTCTTCGGGTTTTCAAAATAACTGCACTAACTACGTTTTTCGCAGTAGATTTTTTTCCCAGAAGTTTAACTGTGCTTAATGACTTTACAGTAATAAATTAAAGAATCTGATTGTATTTCTGTATTCTGCACATTAAGATTAGTCTATTCACCAATTTTTATTCAAATCAAAGACAAAAAATTTTTTCCTGATTTTATACCCAAGACTATAGTCTTTGTTCTTTTGACGAAAAATGTCAAAAAATTTTGTGTAGTTTTTTAACTTAATTCTATGTAAAACAATGCGTAGAACACTGTAAAGTAAACCGTTTCTTCGGGTTTTCAAAATAACTGCACTAACTACGTTTTTCGCAGTAGATTTTTTTCCCAGAAGTTTAACTGTGCTTAATGACTTTACAGTAATAAATTAAAGAATCTGATTGTATTTCTGTATTCTGCACATTAAGATTAGTCTATTCACCAATTTTTATTCAAATCAAAGACAAAAATTTTTTTCCTGATTTTATACCCAAGACTATAGTCTTTGTTCTTTTGACGAAAAATGTCAAAAAATTTTGTGTAGTTTTTTAACTTAATTCTATGTAAAACAATGCGTAGAACACTGTAAAGTAAACCGTTTCTTCGGGTTTTCAAAATAACTGCACTAACTACGTTTTTCGCAGTAGATTTTTTTCCCAGAAGTTTAACTGTGCTTAATGACTTTACAGTAATAAATTAAAGAATCTGATTGTATTTCTGTATTCTGCACATTAAGATTAGTCTATTCACCAATTTTTATTCAAATCAAAGACAAAAAATTTTTTCCTGATTTTATACCCAAGACTATAGTCTTTGTTCTTTTGACGAAAAATGTCAAAAATTTTTGTGTAGTTTTTTAACTTAATTCTATGTAAAACAATGCGTAGAACACTGTAAAGTAAACCGTTTCTTCGGGTTTTCAAAATAACTGCACTAACTACGTTTTTCGCAGTAGATTTTTTTCCCAGAAGTTTAACTGTGCTTAATGACTTTACAGTAATAAATTAAAGAATCTGATTGTATTTCTGTATTCTGCACATTAAGATTAGTCTATTCACCAATTTTTATTCAAATCAAAGACAAAAAATTTTTTCCTGATTTTATACCCAAGACTATAGTCTTTGTTCTTTTGACGAAAAATGTCAAAAATTTTTGTGTAGTTTTTTAACTTAATTCTATGTAAAACAATGCGTAGAACACTGTAAAGTAAACCGTTTCTTCGGGTTTTCAAAATAACTGCACTAACTACGTTTTTCGCAGTAGATTTTTTTCCCAGAAGTTTAACTGTGCTTAATGACTTTACAGTAATAAATTAAAGAATCTGATTGTATTTCTGTATTCTGCACATTAAGATTAGTCTATTCACCAATTTTTATTCAAATCAAAGACAAAAAATTTTTTCCTGATTTTATACCCAAGACTATAGTCTTTGTTCTTTTGACGAAAAATGTCAAAAATTTTGTGTAGTTTTTTAACTTAATTCTATGTAAAACAATGCGTAGAACACTGTAAAGTAAACCGTTTCTTCGGGTTTCTCAAAATAACTGCACTAACTACGTTTTTCGCAGTAGATTTTTTTCCCAGAAGTTTAACTGTGCTTAATGACTTTACAGTAATAAATTAAAGAATCTGATTGTATTTCTGTATTCTGCACATTAAGATTAGTCTATTCACCAATTTTTATTCAAATCAAAGACAAAAATTTTTTTCCTGATTTTATACCCAAGACTATAGTCTTTGTTCTTTTGACGAAAAATGTCAAAAAATTTTGTGTAGTTTTTTAACTTAATTCTATGTAAAACAATGCGTAGAACACTGTAAAGTAAACCGTTTCTTCGGGTTTTCAAAATAACTGCACTAACTACGTTTTTCGCAGTAGATTTTTTTCCCAGAAGTTTAACTGTGCTTAATGACTTTACAGTAATAAATTAAAGAATCTGATTGTATTTCTGTATTCTGCACATTAAGATTAGTCTATTCACCAATTTTTATTCAAATCAAAGACAAAAAATTTTTTCCTGATTTTATACCCAAGACTATAGTCTTTGTTCTTTTGACGAAAAATGTCAAAAATTTTGTGTAGTTTTTTAACTTAATTCTATGTAAAACAATGCGTAGAACACTGTAAAGTAAACCGTTTCTTCGGGTTTCTCAAAATAACTGCACTAACTACGTTTTTCGCAGTAGATTTTTTTCCCAGAAGTTTAACTGTGCTTAATGACTTTACAGTAATAAATTAAAGAATCTGATTGTATTTCTGTATTCTGCACATTAAGATTAGTCTATTCACCAATTTTTATTCAAATCAAAGACAAAAAATTTTTTCCTGATTTTATACCCAAGACTATAGTCTTTGTTCTTTTGACGAAAAATGTCAAAAATTTTGTGTAGTTTTTTAACTTAATTCTATGTAAAACAATGCGTAGAACACTGTAAAGTAAACCGTTTCTTCGGGTTTTCAAAATAACTGCACTAACTACGTTTTTCGCAGTAGATTTTTTTCCCAGAAGTTTAACTGTGCTTAATGACTTTACAGTAATAAATTAAAGAATCTGATTGTATTTCTGTATTCTGCACATTAAGATTAGTCTATTCACCAATTTTTATTCAAATCAAAGACAAAAAATTTTTTCCTGATTTTATACCCAAGACTATAGTCTTTGTTCTTTTGACGAAAAATGTCAAAAATTTTTGTGTAGTTTTTTAACTTAATTCTATGTAAAACAATGCGTAGAACACTGTAAAGTAAACCGTTTCTTCGGGTTTCTCAAAATAACTGCACTAACTACGTTTTTCGCAGTAGATTTTTTTCCCAGAAGTTTAACTGTGCTTAATGACTTTACAGTAATAAATTAAAGAATCTGATTGTATTTCTGTATTCTGCACATTAAGATTAGTCTATTCACCAATTTTTATTCAAATCAAAGACAAAAAATTTTTTCCTGATTTTATACCCAAGACTATAGTCTTTGTTCTTTTGACGAAAAATGTCAAAAAATTTTGTGTAGTTTTTTAACTTAATTCTATGTAAAACAATGCGTAGAACACTGTAAAGTAAACCGTTTCTTCGGGTTTCTCAAAATAACTGCACTAACTACGTTTTTCGCAGTAGATTTTTTTTCCCAGAAGTTTAACTGTGCTTAATGACTTTACAGTAATAAATTAAAGAATCTGATTGTATTTCTGTATTCTGCACATTAAGATTAGTCTATTCACCAATTTTTATTCAAATCAAAGACAAAAATTTTTTTCCTGATTTTATACCCAAGACTATAGTCTTTGTTCTTTTGACGAAAAATGTCAAAAATTTTTGTGTAGTTTTTTAACTTAATTCTATGTAAAACAATGCGTAGAACACTGTAAAGTAAACCGTTTCTTCGGGTTTTCAAAATAACTGCACTAACTACGTTTTTCGCAGTAGATTTTTTTCCCAGAAGTTTAACTGTGCTTAATGACTTTACAGTAATAAATTAAAGAATCTGATTGTATTTCTGTATTCTGCACATTAAGATTAGTCTATTCACCAATTTTTATTCAAATCAAAGACAAAAAATTTTTTTCCTGATTTTATACCCAAGACTATAGTCTTTGTTCTTTTGACGAAAAATGTCAAAAATTTTTGTGTAGTTTTTTAACTTAATTCTATGTAAAACAATGCGTAGAACACTGTAAAGTAAACCGTTTCTTCGGGTTTCTCAAAATAACTGCACTAACTACGTTTTTCGCAGTAGATTTTTTTCCCAGAAGTTTAACTGTGCTTAATGACTTTACAGTAATAAATTAAAGAATCTGATTGTATTTCTGTATTCTGCACATTAAGATTAGTCTATTCACCAATTTTTATTCAAATCAAAGACAAAAAATTTTTTCCTGATTTTATACCCAAGACTATAGTCTTTGTTCTTTTGACGAAAAATGTCAAAAATTTTTGTGTAGTTTTTTAACTTAATTCTATGTAAAACAATGCGTAGAACACTGTAAAGTAAACCGTTTCTTCGGGTTTTCAAAATAACTGCACTAACTACGTTTTTCGCAGTAGATTTTTTTCCCAGAAGTTTAACTGTGCTTAATGACTTTACAGTAATAAATTAAAGAATCTGATTGTATTTCTGTATTCTGCACATTAAGATTAGTCTATTCACCAATTTTTATTCAAATCAAAGACAAAAATTTTTTTCCTGATTTTATACCCAAGACTATAGTCTTTGTTCTTTTGACGAAAAATGTCAAAAATTTTGTGTAGTTTTTTAACTTAATTCTATGTAAAACAATGCGTAGAACACTGTAAAGTAAACCGTTTCTTCGGGTTTTCAAAATAACTGCACTAACTACGTTTTTCGCAGTAGATTTTTTTCCCAGAAGTTTAACTGTGCTTAATGACTTTACAGTAATAAATTAAAGAATCTGATTGTATTTCTGTATTCTGCACATTAAGATTAGTCTATTCACCAATTTTTATTCAAATCAAAGACAAAAAATTTTTTCCTGATTTTATACCCAAGACTATAGTCTTTGTTCTTTTGACGAAAAATGTCAAAAATTTTTGTGTAGTTTTTTAACTTAATTCTATGTAAAACAATGCGTAGAACACTGTAAAGTAAACCGTTTCTTCGGGTTTTCAAAATAACTGCACTAACTACGTTTTTCGCAGTAGATTTTTTTCCCAGAAGTTTAACTGTGCTTAATGACTTTACAGTAATAAATTAAAGAATCTGATTGTATTTCTGTATTCTGCACATTAAGATTAGTCTATTCACCAATTTTTATTCAAATCAAAGACAAAAAATTTTTTCCTGATTTTATACCCAAGACTATAGTCTTTGTTCTTTTGACGAAAAATGTCAAAAATTTTGTGTAGTTTTTTAACTTAATTCTATGTAAAACAATGCGTAGAACACTGTAAAGTAAACCGTTTCTTCGGGTTTCTCAAAATAACTGCACTAACTACGTTTTTCGCAGTAGATTTTTTTCCCAGAAGTTTAACTGTGCTTAATGACTTTACAGTAATAAATTAAAGAATCTGATTGTATTTCTGTATTCTGCACATTAAGATTAGTCTATTCACCAATTTTTATTCAAATCAAAGACAAAAAATTTTTTCCTGATTTTATACCCAAGACTATAGTCTTTGTTCTTTTGACGAAAAATGTCAAAAAATTTTGTGTAGTTTTTTAACTTAATTCTATGTAAAACAATGCGTAGAACACTGTAAAGTAAACCGTTTCTTCGGGTTTCTCAAAATAACTGCACTAACTACGTTTTTCGCAGTAGATTTTTTTCCCAGAAGTTTAACTGTGCTTAATGACTTTACAGTAATAAATTAAAGAATCTGATTGTATTTCTGTATTCTGCACATTAAGATTAGTCTATTCACCAATTTTTATTCAAATCAAAGACAAAAAATTTTTTCCTGATTTTATACCCAAGACTATAGTCTTTGTTCTTTTGACGAAAAATGTCAAAAATTTTTGTGTAGTTTTTTAACTTAATTCTATGTAAAACAATGCGTAGAACACTGTAAAGTAAACCGTTTCTTCGGGTTTCTCAAAATAACTGCACTAACTACGTTTTTCGCAGTAGATTTTTTTCCCAGAAGTTTAACTGTGCTTAATGACTTTACAGTAATAAATTAAAGAATCTGATTGTATTTCTGTATTCTGCACATTAAGATTAGTCTATTCACCAATTTTTATTCAAATCAAAGACAAAAAATTTTTTCCTGATTTTATACCCAAGACTATAGTCTTTGTTCTTTTGACGAAAAATGTCAAAAATTTTTGTGTAGTTTTTTTAACTTAATTCTATGTAAAACAATGCGTAGAACACTGTAAAGTAAACCGTTTCTTCGGGTTTTCAAAATAACTGCACTAACTACGTTTTTCGCAGTAGATTTTTTTCCCAGAAGTTTAACTGTGCTTAATGACTTTACAGTAATAAATTAAAGAATCTGATTGTATTTCTGTATTCTGCACATTAAGATTAGTCTATTCACCAATTTTTATTCAAATCAAAGACAAATCAAAGACAAAAAATTTTTTCCTGATTTTATACCCAAGACTATAGTCTTTGTTCTTTTGACGAAAAATGTCAAAAATTTTTGTGTAGTTTTTTTAACTTAATTCTATGTAAAACAATGCGTAGAACACTGTAAAGTAAACCGTTTCTTCGGGTTTTCAAAATAACTGCACTAACTACGTTTTTCGCAGTAGATTTTTTTCCCAGAAGTTTAACTGTGCTTAATGACTTTACAGTAATAAATTAAAGAATCTGATTGTATTTCTGTATTCTGCACATTAAGATTAGTCTATTCACCAATTTTTATTCAAATCAAAGACAAAAAATTTTTTCCTGATTTTATACCCAAGACTATAGTCTTTGTTCTTTTGACGAAAAATGTCAAAAATTTTGTGTAGTTTTTTAACTTAATTCTATGTAAAACAATGCGTAGAACACTGTAAAGTAAACCGTTTCTTCGGGTTTTCAAAATAACTGCACTAACTACGTTTTTCGCAGTAGATTTTTTTCCCAGAAGTTTAACTGTGCTTAATGACTTTACAGTAATAAATTAAAGAATCTGATTGTATTTCTGTATTCTGCACATTAAGATTAGTCTATTCACCAATTTTTATTCAAATCAAAGACAAAAAATTTTTTCCTGATTTTATACCCAAGACTATAGTCTTTGTTCTTTTGACGAAAAATGTCAAAAATTTTTGTGTAGTTTTTTTAACTTAATTCTATGTAAAACAATGCGTAGAACACTGTAAAGTAAACCGTTTCTTCGGGTTTCTCAAAATAACTGCACTAACTACGTTTTTCGCAGTAGATTTTTTTCCCAGAAGTTTAACTGTGCTTAATGACTTTACAGTAATAAATTAAAGAATCTGATTGTATTTCTGTATTCTGCACATTAAGATTAGTCTATTCACCAATTTTTATTCAAATCAAAGACAAAAAATTTTTTTCCTGATTTTATACCCAAGACTATAGTCTTTGTTCTTTTGACGAAAAATGTCAAAAATTTTGTGTAGTTTTTTTAACTTAATTCTATGTAAAACAATGCGTAGAACACTGTAAAGTAAACCGTTTCTTCGGGTTTCTCAAAATAACTGCACTAACTACGTTTTTCGCAGTAGATTTTTTTCCCAGAAGTTTAACTGTGCTTAATGACTTTACAGTAATAAATTAAAGAATCTGATTGTATTTCTGTATTCTGCACATTAAGATTAGTCTATTCACCAATTTTTATTCAAATCAAAGACAAAAAATTTTTTCCTGATTTTATACCCAAGACTATAGTCTTTGTTCTTTTGACGAAAAATGTCAAAAATTTTTGTGTAGTTTTTTAACTTAATTCTATGTAAAACAATGCGTAGAACACTGTAAAGTAAACCGTTTCTTCGGGTTTCTCAAAATAACTGCACTAACTACGTTTTTCGCAGTAGATTTTTTTCCCAGAAGTTTAACTGTGCTTAATGACTTTACAGTAATAAATTAAAGAATCTGATTGTATTTCTGTATTCTGCACATTAAGATTAGTCTATTCACCAATTTTTATTCAAATCAAAGACAAAAAATTTTTTCCTGATTTTATACCCAAGACTATAGTCTTTGTTCTTTTGACGAAAAATGTCAAAAATTTTTGTGTAGTTTTTTAACTTAATTCTATGTAAAACAATGCGTAGAACACTGTAAAGTAAACCGTTTCTTCGGGTTTCTCAAAATAACTGCACTAACTACGTTTTTCGCAGTAGATTTTTTTCCCAGAAGTTTAACTGTGCTTAATGACTTTACAGTAATAAATTAAAGAATCTGATTGTATTTCTGTATTCTGCACATTAAGATTAGTCTATTCACCAATTTTTATTCAAATCAAAGACAAAAAATTTTTTCCTGATTTTATACCCAAGACTATAGTCTTTGTTCTTTTGACAAAAAATGTCAAAATTTTTGTGTAGTTTTTTAACTTAATTCTATGTAAAACAATGCGTAGAACACTGTAAAGTAAACCGTTTCTTCGGGTTTTCAAAATAACTGCACTAACTACGTTTTTCGCAGTAGATTTTTTTCCCAGAAGTTTAACTGTGCTTAATGACTTTACAGTAATAAATTAAAGAATCTGATTGTATTTCTGTATTCTGCACATTAAGATTAGTCTATTCACCAATTTTTATTCAAATCAAAGACAAAAAATTTTTTTCCTGATTTTATAATAATAATATAATAATAATAATATTTATTTCTGTTATTATGCAAATATAAAATATGCATTTACAGACGTCAGAAAAATCCGGGTTACACAACAAAACCCGAACGCATGTGACTCTCAAACTCATCCAATGAATAAAATGCATTAGAAACTAAAAATAACTTTAACTTTTTTTTCATATCATTAAAAGATAAATTTCTTGTTTCAATTGGTAAACAATTAAATAATTTGAACGATATATTAACAAAACTTTTATGAGTTTTACTTAATCTATAGAAGCTTAATCTAAAATTACTACAGTTTCGAGTATTGTAACCGTGTGTATCAGACATCAATCCACACGTATTAGAATTGCATTTGGCGTACAGAATGCAGTTAAGTATATAGATACATGGTAAAGTTAATATTTTGAATTTTATAAATAAGTATTTACAGTGTTCTCTGTAACCAACGTTTCCTAATATTCGAATAGCACGACGCTGTAAAGCAAAGACCCGACTAACGTCTGAACAGTTTCCCCATATAATATTACAGTAAAGCAAATGGTTTTGAATAGTAGCTGAGTACACCAGTTTTAATATTTGACTAGACACACTTTCAGCTAGACATCGTAGTAAGAAAATGTTACGACTAAGAATGGTAGACATTTTATCAACGTGCTGATTGAATAACAGTTTAGGATCGATTAAGACTCCTAAAAATTTTACGTTATCAGGATTAATAAAGTTATGATGTTTAAGTGTAATAATCATTTGCATCGTTTTGGTGGTATTCAACTTTAGATTATTTGATATGCACCACTCATTCGCCGAGGTTATAATATTATTTGCTGCAGTATAGATACTACTTAATTTATGGTCTTTAATAATAATTGTAGTGTCGTCAGCATATTGCAAACAAACTGGATTGTTCTTTAAATGGTAAGAGAAATCATTGATGTACATTAAAAACAGTAAAGGCCCTAATATAGATCCTTGAGGTACTCCTCTTTGAATTGTTAAAAGTGTGATATTTTATCGTCAATCCTCACAGCTTGAGTTCTTTTATTTAAATATGATATAATTAAAGCTATACTATTGTCGTTGAACTTGTAGATGTACTTTAATTTGTTAATTAGAATGTCATGCGAAACACTATCAAAGGCACGTGTAATATCTAAAAAAATTGCCATAGAATATTGACCACTTTCAAAACAATTCAAAGAATTTGTTACAAAGTTAATTAGAGCATCTGAAGTACCTCTGTTCTTTCTAAAGCCGTATTGATTCTCCGTGAGGAGCTGGTTTTTTTCGACGTGGTTGTATATTTGATTGTAGATAATGATCTCGAAAACTTTAGAGAAAACAGGAAGTACTGATATGGGACGATAACTATCTGGTTTGTTTTTGTCACCTTTTTATAGATAGGAGTGACTGCCGCTGTTTTTAACATGTCAGGGAATATACCGCATTTTAAAGATAAATTAACTAGCTTTGTTAACAACTTGACAAATAAGCTAATATTTGCTTTTACCATCTTAATAGTAAATCCGTAGATATCTTTGGTAGAACTATTCCTCAAAGAAGTAATAACTTTTCGGATTTCTACTTCCGAAACGAGACAAAATTTAAATTCGTTAACTAAGTTAAAAGAAATATTAGCTGTACATAATTTAATAGGATCGATTACATCTTGGTCTTTATTGCCAATACTGTTTGAGAGTACAAAGTAGTTATTTAACGTATTAACATCGATTGAAGATTTAACTGTTACACGATTTTTAGATCTAAGTGAGTTTATAATCTTCCAAGCACATTTACTTGGATTGTTAGAATTTGTAATTAGTTTATCGTAAGCCAAACATTTCGCTTTCTTTATTTCATTTCTATAGTTAGTGCGAAGTCTATTTCTGGTATTTTTTAAAAAATCCGTTTTTACAGAATGATATAAATTGTTAACAAAAGTTAAATTATCTCTCATTATTTTGAGTCTGTTATTAAACCATTTAACATCACTGTCACATGTACGGACATAAAATGATTTAACAGGAAATGCCAATAAAAACGAATCTAAACATTTTTGAAAAAAAATGTGAAACTTTGTCTTAAAATCAAAACAGTTCTGGTCGAGAAAACTCCAACTGTAACTATTCAATGAACAGGAAAATGTTAGTAACCCTTTAGATGTAATAGGTCTAAATGTATTTTTTTAAAAGTAGTTACTTTAGTTTCATAAAACTTGTCACTTACAGAAATCATTTGCCCAAGGTGGTCAGAAATACCTGCATCACATATTGAAGTATTATGTTCGTTATGTGCAAAATTTATAAATATATTATCTAAACAGTTTTGTCGTCTCGTGGGATGATAAATAGTCTGTTTGTATCCATAAGATAACATTAAATCACAAAACCGTGCTGTAGATGCATCGTTCGTGTTGAACTTTAGGTTGAAGTCACCAACAATTACGACTCGTTTATTATGCAATAATGAGTTTAGTAATGAGCACATGTTATTTAAAAATATACCAAAATCACCATTGGGAGATCGATAAATAGTCACTACAAGTATATTATAGTCCACGCACAAAATTTGAGATGTTTCACAGTGTAATTCCACAGAAAATTTGTTATTGGAACCCATTGGTTTAAAACTGATATCGTTTCGCACGAGAAGTAGAACTCCTCCATGGAAACGCAGCTGCCTTGCAAAATAAGATCCTAATTTATATTGATTGACTTTTAGACCACTTTTGAGTTCATTCTCATTTAGCCAATGCTCGCTGATACAGACAATGTGATAATTGTGAGAAATTAGATACGCCTCAAGTTCATTGATTTTGTTCCGAATACACTGTATATTTAGATGAAATACCGAAAATTGGTTTGTGGTATATTTCATTTGAACATCCATTTTTGGTTTGGGCTTGTTTTGGTGATGAGGTAATTGCTACTGGTAGCCAATTTTTTCAGTTTGGATTCTTGAAATTCTTATGTAGGACGGACATTTGACATCAAATACCGAGTGATTAACATCTATACTAAGATTAAATTTTGAGTTAGCAGTTTTACAGTTTACACATTGTACTGAGCTTTTATTAGTACAGTCTTTATAACTATGTTGCAGAGTACAAAAGGAGCAAACTTTCTCTGATTTGCATTCCTTAGCAAAATGATTGAATCCTAGGCAATTATAACAACGACGAATATCAACATAGTTAGAAATCCAACATTGTCTCCAGCCAATAAACAGTTTATCTTTTTCTATTACGTTTTTGTAAGCATTGCATTCAACTTCAAATATTATATTTATGCAGTTCTTCTTATTACGATTAACAAATTTAGTAACGACTTTAATTTTATTTCTTAAGTCTTGTAACTGATTTTGTTCAATGACATCGTTCAGAATATCATTATCCGACTTCTGCAAATACTCCAGTTCCGCATTTCTCAATATAATTTTTGGTGATTTCATTTTAACATCCTCTACAGTGTATTTAATACCAAGCTCTTTTTTACTTCATTTTTATTTTTTTTTTATTTTTTTTATCTTTACACCTAATTACAATCCCGCCATTTTTTAAGTATTTAACGTTTTCAATCCCTACTGCTAATTTCACTGGGTCAACTTTTTGTTTAATATCGTTATTCGTTGTTACGCTTTTTGATCTTCAACTGGTGTGACAATTATTTTTCTGAGTTATTTTTTTAACAGCCTCAGTGTATAAAATGGGTAGTTTGTTGGGAATAGAATGATCTGGAATACGTTGAATTTTTAATTGCACGGCCATGTCTTTGAACATATTATTTATTGAAAATTTTATTTTTTATATACATTTATATACCCAAGACTATAGTCTTTGTTCTTTTGACGAAAAATGTCAAAATTTTTGTGTAGTTTTTTTAACTTAATTCTATGTAAAACAATGCGTAGAACACTGTAAAGTAAACCGTTTCTTCGGGTTTCTCAAAATAACTGCACTAACTACGTTTTTCGCAGTAGATTTTTTTCCCCAGAAGTTTAACTGTGCTTAATGACTTTACAGTAATAAATTAAAGAATCTGATTATATTTCTGTATTCTGCACATTAAGATTAGTCTATTCACCAATTTTTATTCAAATCAAAGACAAAAAATTTTTCCTAGAAGTTTAACTGTGCTTAATGACTTTACAGTAATAAATTAAAGAATCTGATTGTATTTCTGTACTCTGCACAATAATATTAGTCTATTCTCCAATTTTTACTCAAGTCAAAGACAAAAAATTCTTTTCCTGATTTTATACCCAAGACTATAGTCTTTGTTCTTTTGACAAAAAATGTCAAAAATTTGTGTGTAGTTTTTTTAACTTAATTCTATGTAAAACAATGCGTAGAACACTGTAAAGTAAACCGTTTCTTCGGGTTTCTCAAAATAACTGCACTAACTACGTTTTTCGCAGTAGATTTTTTTCCCAGAAGTTTAACTGTGCTTAATGACTTTACAGTAATAAATTAAAGAATCTGATTGTATTTCTGTATTCTGCACATTAAGATTAGTCTATTCACCAATTTTTATTCAAATCAAAGACAAAAAATTTTTTCCTGATTTTATACCCAAGACTATAGTCTTTGTTCTTTTGACGAAAAATGTCAAAAATTTTGTGTAGTTTTTTTAACTTAATTCTATGTAAAACAATGCGTAGAACACTGTAAAGTAAACCGTTTCTTCGGGTTTCTCAAAATAACTGCACTAACTACGTTTTTCGCAGTAGATTTTTTTCCTAGAAGTTTAACTGTGCTTAATGACTTTACAGTAATAAATTAAAGAATCTGATTGTATTTCTGTATTCTGCACATTAAGATTAGTCTATTCACCAATTTTTATTCAAATCAAAGACAAAAAATTTTTTTCCTGATTTTATACCCAAGACTATAGTCTTTGTTCTTTTGACGAAAAATGTCAAAAAATTTGTGTGTAGTTTTTTTAACTTAATTCTATGTAAAACAATGCGTAGAACACTGTAAAGTAAACCGTTTCTTCGGGTTTCTCAAAATAACTGCACTAACTACGTTTTTCGCAGTAGATTTTTTTCCCAGAAGTTTAACTGTGCTTAATGACTTTACAGTAATAAATTAAAGAATCTGATTGTATTTCTGTATTCTGCACATTAAGATTAGTCTATTCACCAATTTTTATTCAAATCAAAAACAAAAATTTTTTTCCTGATTTTATACCCAAGACTATAGTCTTTGTTCTTTTGACGAAAAATGTCAAAAATTTTGTGTAGTTTTTTAACTTAATTCTATGTAAAACAATGCGTAGAACACTGTAAAGTAAACCGTTTCTTCGGGTTTCTCAAAATAACTGCACTAACTACGTTTTTCGCAGTAGATTTTTTTCCTAGAAGTTTAACTGTGCTTAATGACTTTACAGTAATAAATTAAAGAATCTGATTGTATTTCTGTATTCTGCACATTAAGATTAGTCTATTCACCAATTTTTATTCAAATCAAAGACAAAAAATTTTTTCCTGATTTTATACCCAAGACTATAGTCTTTGTTCTTTTGACGAAAAATGTCAAAAATTTTTGTGTAGTTTTTTAACTTAATTCTATGTAAAACAATGCGTAGAACACTGTAAAGTAAACCGTTTCTTCGGGTTTCTCAAAATAACTGCACTAACTACGTTTTTCGCAGTAGATTTTTTTTCCTAGAAGTTTAACTGTGCTTAATGACTTTACAGTAATAAATTAAAGAATCTGATTGTATTTCTGTATTCTGCACATTAAGATTAGTCTATTCACCAATTTTTATTCAAATCAAAGACAAAAATTTTTTCCTGATTTTATACCCAAGACTATAGTCTTTGTTCTTTTGACGAAAAATGTCAAAATTTTTGTGTAGTTTTTTTAACTTAATTCTATGTAAAACAATGCGTAGAACACTGTAAAGTAAACCGTTTCTTCGGGTTTCTCAAAATAACTGCACTAACTACGTTTTTCGCAGTAGATTTTTTTCCTAGAAGTTTAACTGTGCTTAATGACTTTACAGTAATAAATTAAAGAATCTGATTGTATTTCTGTATTCTGCACATTAAGATTAGTCTATTCACCAATTTTTATTCAAATCAAAGACAAAAAATTTTTTCCTGATTTTATACCCAAGACTATAGTCTTTGTTCTTTTGACGAAAAATGTCAAAAATTTTGTGTAGTTTTTTAACTTAATTCTATGTAAAACAATGCGTAGAACACTGTAAAGTAAACCGTTTCTTCGGGTTTCTCAAAATAACTGCACTAACTACGTTTTTCGCAGTAGATTTTTTTCCCAGAAGTTTAACTGTGCTTAATGACTTTACAGTAATAAATTAAAGAATCTGATTGTATTTCTGTATTCTGCACATTAAGATTAGTCTATTCACCAATTTTTATTCAAATCAAAGACAAAAATTTTTTCCTGATTTTATACCCAAGACTATAGTCTTTGTTCTTTTGACGAAAAATGTCAAAAATTTTGTGTAGTTTTTTAACTTAATTCTATGTAAAACAATGCGTAGAACACTGTAAAGTAAACCGTTTCTTCGGGTTTCTCAAAATAACTGCACTAACTACGTTTTTCGCAGTAGATTTTTTTCCCAGAAGTTTAACTGTGCTTAATGACTTTACAGTAATAAATTAAAGAATCTGATTGTATTTCTGTATTCTGCACATTAAGATTAGTCTATTCACCAATTTTTATTCAAATCAAAGACAAAAAATTTTTTCCTGATTTTATACCCAAGACTATAGTCTTTGTTCTTTTGACGAAAAATGTCAAAAATTTGTGTGTAGTTTTTTAACTTAATTCTATGTAAAACAATGCGTAGAACACTGTAAAGTAAACCGTTTCTTCGGGTTTCTCAAAATAACTGCACTAACTACGTTTTTCGCAGTAGATTTTTTTTCCTAGAAGTTTAACTGTGCTTAATGACTTTACAGTAATAAATTAAAGAATCTGATTGTATTTCTGTATTCTGCACATTAAGATTAGTCTATTCACCAATTTTTATTCAAATCAAAGACAAAAAATTTTTTTCCTGATTTTATACCCAAGACTATAGTCTTTGTTCTTTTGACGAAAAATGTCAAAAATTTTGTGTAGTTTTTTAACTTAATTCTATGTAAAACAATGCGTAGAACACTGTAAAGTAAACCGTTTCTTCGGGTTTCTCAAAATAACTGCACTAACTACGTTTTTCGCAGTAGATTTTTTTCCCAGAAGTTTAACTGTGCTTAATGACTTTACAGTAATAAATTAAAGAATCTGATTGTATTTCTGTATTCTGCACATTAAGATTAGTCTATTCACCAATTTTATTCAAATCAAAGACAAAAAATTTTTTCCTGATTTTATACCCAAGACTATAGTCTTTGTTCTTTTGACGAAAAATGTTAAAAATTTTGTGTAGTTTTTTTAACTTAATTCTATGTAAAACAATGCGTAGAACACTGTAAAGTAAACCGTTTCTTCGGGTTTCTCAAAATAACTGCACTAACTACGTTTTTCGCAGTAGATTTTTTTCCCAGAAGTTTAACTGTGCTTAATGACTTTACAGTAATAAATTAAAGAATCTGATTGTATTTCTGTATTCTGCACATTAAGATTAGTCTATTCACCAATTTTTATTCAAATCAAAGACAAAAAATTTTTTCCTGATTTTATACCCAAGACTATAGTCTTTGTTCTTTTGACGAAAAATGTCAAAAATTTTTGTGTAGTTTTTTAACTTAATTCTATGTAAAACAATGCGTAGAACACTGTAAAGTAAACCGTTTCTTCGGGTTTCTCAAAATAACTGCACTAACTACGTTTTTCGCAGTAGATTTTTTTCCAGAAGTTTAACTGTGCTTAATGACTTTACAGTAATAAATTAAAGAATCTGATTGTATTTCTGTATTCTGCACATTAAGATTAGTCTATTCACCAATTTTTATTCAAATCAAAGACAAAAAATTTTTTCCTGATTTTATACCCAAGACTATAGTCTTTGTTCTTTTGACGAAAAATGTCAAAAATTTTGTGTAGTTTTTTAACTTAATTCTATGTAAAACAATGCGTAGAACACTGTAAAGTAAACCGTTTCTTCGGGTTTCTCAAAATAACTGCACTAACTACGTTTTTCGCAGTAGATTTTTTTCCTAGAAGTTTAACTGTGCTTAATGACTTTACAGTAATAAATTAAAGAATCTGATTGTATTTCTGTATTCTGCACATTAAGATTAGTCTATTCACCAATTTTTATTCAAATCAAAGACAAAAAATTTTTTTCCTGATTTTATACCCAAGACTATAGTCTTTGTTCTTTTGACGAAAAATGTCAAAAATTTTTGTGTAGTTTTTTTAACTTAATTCTATGTAAAACAATGCGTAGAACACTGTAAAGTAAACCGTTTCTTCGGGTTTCTCAAAATAACTGCACTAACTACGTTTTTCGCAGTAGATTTTTTTCCCAGAAGTTTAACTGTGCTTAATGACTTTACAGTAATAAATTAAAGAATCTGATTGTATTTCTGTATTCTGCACATTAAATTAGTCTATTTACCATTTTTTTTAAGATTAGTTTATTTACCAATTTTTTTTTATATAAAAAAACAAAAATTTTTCCTAGAAGTTTAACTGTGCTTAATGACTTTACAGTAATAAATTAAAGAATCTGATTGTATTTCTGTACTCTGCACAATAATATTAGTCTATTCACCAATTTTTATTCAAATCAAAGACAAAAAATTTTTTTCCTGATTTTATACCCAAGACTATAGTCTTTGTTCTTTTGACGAAAAATGTCAAAAATTTTGTGTAGTTTTTTTAACTTAATTCTATGTAAAACAATGCGTAGAACACTGTAAAGTAAACCGTTTCTTCGGGTTTCTCAAAATAACTGCACTAACTACGTTTTTCGCAGTAGATTTTTTTCCCAGAAGTTTAACTGTGCTTAATGACTTTACAGTAATAAATTAAAGAATCTGATTGTATTTCTGTATTCTGCACATTAAGATTAGTCTATTCACCAATTTTTATTCAAATCAAAGACAAAAAATTTTTTCCTGATTTTATACCCAAGACTATAGTCTTTGTTCTTTTGACGAAAAATGTCAAAAATTTTTGTGTAGTTTTTTAACTTAATTCTATGTAAAACAATGCGTAGAACACTGTAAAGTAAACCGTTTCTTCGGGTTTCTCAAAATAACTGCACTAACTACGTTTTTCGCAGTAGATTTTTTTCCCCAGAAGTTTAACTGTGCTTAATGACTTTACAGTAATAAATTAAAGAATCTGATTGTATTTCTGTATTCTGCACATTAAGATTAGTCTATTCACCAATTTTTATTCAAATCAAAGACAAAAATTTTTTTCCTGATTTTATACCCAAGACTATAGTCTTTGTTCTTTGACGAAAAATGTCAAAAATTTTGTGTAGTTTTTTAACTTAATTCTATGTAAAACAATGCGTAGAACACTGTAAAGTAAACCGTTTCTTCGGGTTTCTCAAAATAACTGCACTAACTACGTTTTTCGCAGTAGATTTTTTTTCCTAGAAGTTTAACTGTGCTTAATGACTTTACAGTAATAAATTAAAGAATCTGATTGTATTTCTGTATTCTGCACATTAAGATTAGTCTATTCACCAATTTTTATTCAAATCAAAGACAAAAAATTTTTTCCTGATTTTATACCCAAGACTATAGTCTTTGTTCTTTTGACGAAAAATGTCAAAAATTTTGTGTAGTTTTTTAACTTAATTCTATGTAAAACAATGCGTAGAACACTGTAAAGTAAACCGTTTCTTCGGGTTTCTCAAAATAACTGCACTAACTACGTTTTTCGCAGTAGATTTTTTTCCCAGAAGTTTAACTGTGCTTAATGACTTTACAGTAATAAATTAAAGAATCTGATTGTATTTCTGTATTCTGCACATTAAGATTAGTCTATTCACCAATTTTTATTCAAATCAAAGACAAAAAATTTTTTCCTGATTTTATACCCAAGACTATAGTCTTTGTTCTTTTGACGAAAAATGTCAAAAATTTTGTGTAGTTTTTTTAACTTAATTCTATGTAAAACAATGCGTAGAACACTGTAAAGTAAACCGTTTCTTCGGGTTTCTCAAAATAACTGCACTAACTACGTTTTTCGCAGTAGATTTTTTTCCTAGAAGTTTAACTGTGCTTAATGACTTTACAGTAATAAATTAAAGAATCTGATTGTATTTCTGTATTCTGCACATTAAGATTAGTCTATTCACCAATTTTTATTCAAATCAAAGACAAAAAATTTTTTCCTGATTTTATACCCAAGACTATAGTCTTTGTTCTTTTGACGAAAAATGTCAAAAATTTTTGTGTAGTTTTTTAACTTAATTCTATGTAAAACAATGCGTAGAACACTGTAAAGTAAACCGTTTCTTCGGGTTTCTCAAAATAACTGCACTAACTACGTTTTTCGCAGTAGATTTTTTTCCCAGAAGTTTAACTGTGCTTAATGACTTTACAGTAATAAATTAAAGAATCTGATTGTATTTCTGTATTCTGCACATTAAGATTAGTCTATTCACCAATTTTTATTCAAATCAAAGACAAAAAATTTTTTCCTGATTTTATACCCAAGACTATAGTCTTTGTTCTTTTGACGAAAAATGTCAAAAATTTTTGTGTAGTTTTTTAACTTAATTCTATGTAAAACAATGCGTAGAACACTGTAAAGTAAACCGTTTCTTCGGGTTTCTCAAAATAACTGCACTAACTACGTTTTTCGCAGTAGATTTTTTTCCTAGAAGTTTAACTGTGCTTAATGACTTTACAGTAATAAATTAAAGAATCTGATTGTATTTCTGTATTCTGCACATTAAGATTAGTCTATTCACCAATTTTTATTCAAATCAAAGACAAAAAATTTTTTCCTGATTTTATACCCAAGACTATAGTCTTTGTTCTTTTGACGAAAAATGTCAAAAATTTTTGTGTAGTTTTTTAACTTAATTCTATGTAAAACAATGCGTAGAACACTGTAAAGTAAACCGTTTCTTCGGGTTTCTCAAAATAACTGCACTAACTACGTTTTTCGCAGTAGATTTTTTTCCCAGAAGTTTAACTGTGCTTAATGACTTTACAGTAATAAATTAAAGAATCTGATTGTATTTCTGTATTCTGCACATTAAGATTAGTCTATTCACCAAAACAAAACAAAAATTTTTTTTTTTTTTTTTTTTTTTTTTTTTTTTTTTTTTTTTTTTTTTTTTTTTTTTTTTTTTTATTCAAATCAAAGACAAAAAATTTTTTCCTGATTTTATACCCAAGACTATAGTCTTTGTTCTTTTGACGAAAAATGTCAAAAATTTGTGTGTAGTTTTTTAACTTAATTCTATGTAAAACAATGCGTAGAACACTGTAAAGTAAACCGTTTCTTCGGGTTTCTCAAAATAACTGCACTAACTACGTTTTTCGCAGTAGATTTTTTTTCCTAGAAGTTTAACTGTGCTTAATGACTTTACAGTAATAAATTAAAGAATCTGATTGTATTTCTGTATTCTGCACATTAAGATTAGTCTATTCACCAATTTTTATTCAAATCAAAGACAAAAAATTTTTTCCTGATTTTATACCCAAGACTATAGTCTTTGTTCTTTTGACGAAAAATGTCAAAAATTTGTGTGTAGTTTTTTAACTTAATTCTATGTAAAACAATGCGTAGAACACTGTAAAGTAAACCGTTTCTTCGGGTTTTCAAAATAACTGCACTAACTACGTTTTTCGCAGTAGATTTTTTTCCCAGAAGTTTAACTGTGCTTAATGACTTTACAGTAATAAATTAAAGAATCTGATTGTATTTCTGTATTCTGCACATTAAGATTAGTCTATTCACCAATTTTTATTCAAATCAAAGACAAAAATTTTTTCCTGATTTTATACCCAAGACTATAGTCTTTGTTCTTTTGACGAAAAATGTCAAAATTTTTGTGTAGTTTTTTAACTTAATTCTATGTAAAACAATGCGTAGAACACTGTAAAGTAAACCGTTTCTTCGGGTTTCTCAAAATAACTGCACTAACTACGTTTTTCGCAGTAGATTTTTTCCCCAGAAGTTTAACTGTGCTTAATGACTTTACAGTAATAAATTAAAGAATCTGATTGTATTTCTGTATTCTGCACATTAAGATTAGTCTATTCACCAATTTTTATTCAAATCAAAGACAAAAAAATTTTTTCCTGATTTTATACCCAAGACTATAGTCTTTGTTCTTTTGACGAAAAATGTCAAAAATTTTGTGTAGTTTTTTTAACTTAATTCTATGTAAAACAATGCGTAGAACACTGTAAAGTAAACCGTTTCTTCGGGTTTCTCAAAATAACTGCACTAACTACGTTTTTCGCAGTAGATTTTTTTCCCAGAAGTTTAACTGTGCTTAATGACTTTACAGTAATAAATTAAAGAATCTGATTGTATTTCTGTATTCTGCACATTAAGATTAGTCTATTCACCAATTTTTATTCAAATCAAAGACAAAAAATTTTTTTCCTGATTTTATACCCAAGACTATAGTCTTTGTTCTTTTGACGAAAAATGTCAAAAATTTTGTGTAGTTTTTTAACTTAATTCTATGTAAAACAATGCGTAGAACACTGTAAAGTAAACCGTTTCTTCGGGTTTCTCAAAATAACTGCACTAACTACGTTTTTCGCAGTAGATTTTTTTTCCTAGAAGTTTAACTGTGCTTAATGACTTTACAGTAATAAATTAAAGAATCTGATTGTATTTCTGTATTCTGCACATTAAGATTAGTCTATTCACCAATTTTTATTCAAATCAAAGACAAAAAATTTTTTTCCTGATTTTATACCCAAGACTATAGTCTTTGTTCTTTTGACGAAAAATGTCAAAAATTTTTGTGTAGTTTTTTAACTTAATTCTATGTAAAACAATGCGTAGAACACTGTAAAGTAAACCGTTTCTTCGGGTTTCTCAAAATAACTGCACTAACTACGTTTTTCGCAGTAGATTTTTTTTCCTAGAAGTTTAACTGTGCTTAATGACTTTACAGTAATAAATTAAAGAATCTGATTGTATTTCTGTATTCTGCACATTAAGATTAGTCTATTCACCAATTTTTATTCAAATCAAAGACAAAAATTTTTTTCCTGATTTTATACCCAAGACTATAGTCTTTGTTCTTTTGACGAAAAATGTCAAAAATTTTGTGTAGTTTTTTAACTTAATTCTATGTAAAACAATGCGTAGAACACTGTAAAGTAAACCGTTTCTTCGGGTTTCTCAAAATAACTGCACTAACTACGTTTTTCGCAGTAGATTTTTTTCCTAGAAGTTTAACTGTGCTTAATGACTTTACAGTAATAAATTAAAGAATCTGATTGTATTTCTGTATTCTGCACATTAAGATTAGTCTATTCACCAATTTTTATTCAAATCAAAGACAAAAAATTTTTTCCTGATTTTATACCCAAGACTATAGTCTTTGTTCTTTTGACGAAAAATGTCAAAAATTTTGTGTAGTTTTTTAACTTAATTCTATGTAAAACAATGCGTAGAACACTGTAAAGTAAACCGTTTCTTCGGGTTTCTCAAAATAACTGCACTAACTACGTTTTTCGCAGTAGATTTTTTTCCCAGAAGTTTAACTGTGCTTAATGACTTTACAGTAATAAATTAAAGAATCTGATTGTATTTCTGTATTCTGCACATTAAGATTAGTCTATTCACCAATTTTTATTCAAATCAAAGACAAAAAATTTTTTCCTGATTTTATACCCAAGACTATAGTCTTTGTTCTTTTGACGAAAAATGTCAAAATTTTTGTGTAGTTTTTTAACTTAATTCTATGTAAAACAATGCGTAGAACACTGTAAAGTAAACCGTTTCTTCGGGTTTCTCAAAATAACTGCACTAACTACGTTTTTCGCAGTAGATTTTTTTCCCAGAAGTTTAACTGTGCTTAATGACTTTACAGTAATAAATTAAAGAATCTGATTGTATTTCTGTATTCTGCACATTAAGATTAGTCTATTCACCAATTTTTATTCAAATCAAAGACAAAAAATTTTTTCCTGATTTTATACCCAAGACTATAGTCTTTGTTCTTTTGACGAAAAATGTCAAAAATTTTGTGTAGTTTTTTAACTTAATTCTATGTAAAACAATGCGTAGAACACTGTAAAGTAAACCGTTTCTTCGGGTTTCTCAAAATAACTGCACTAACTACGTTTTTCGCAGTAGATTTTTTTCCTAGAAGTTTAACTGTGCTTAATGACTTTACAGTAATAAATTAAAGAATCTGATTGTATTTCTGTATTCTGCACATTAAGATTAGTCTATTCACCAATTTTTATTCAAATCAAAGACAAAAAATTTTTTCCTGATTTTATACCCAAGACTATAGTCTTTGTTCTTTTGACGAAAAATGTCAAAAATTTTGTGTAGTTTTTTAACTTAATTCTATGTAAAACAATGCGTAGAACACTGTAAAGTAAACCGTTTCTTCGGGTTTCTCAAAATAACTGCACTAACTACGTTTTTCGCAGTAGATTTTTTTCCTAGAAGTTTAACTGTGCTTAATGACTTTACAGTAATAAATTAAAGAATCTGATTGTATTTCTGTATTCTGCACATTAAGATTAGTCTATTCACCAATTTTTATTCAAATCAAAGACAAAAAATTTTTTCCTGATTTTATACCCAAGACTATAGTCTTTGTTCTTTTGACGAAAAATGTCAAAAATTTTGTGTAGTTTTTTAACTTAATTCTATGTAAAACAATGCGTAGAACACTGTAAAGTAAACCGTTTCTTCGGGTTTCTCAAAATAACTGCACTAACTACGTTTTTCGCAGTAGATTTTTTTCCTAGAAGTTTAACTGTGCTTAATGACTTTACAGTAATAAATTAAAGAATCTGATTGTATTTCTGTATTCTGCACATTAAGATTAGTCTATTCACCAATTTTTATTCAAATCAAAGACAAAAAATTTTTTCCTGATTTTATACCCAAGACTATAGTCTTTGTTCTTTTGACGAAAAATGTCAAAAAATTTTGTGTAGTTTTTTAACTTAATTCTATGTAAAACAATGCGTAGAACACTGTAAAGTAAACCGTTTCTTCGGGTTTCTCAAAATAACTGCACTAACTACGTTTTTCGCAGTAGATTTTTTTTCCTAGAAGTTTAACTGTGCTTAATGACTTTACAGTAATAAATTAAAGAATCTGATTGTATTTCTGTATTCTGCACATTAAGATTAGTCTATTCACCAATTTTTATTCAAATCAAAGACAAAAAATTTTTTCCTGATTTTATACCCAAGACTATAGTCTTTGTTCTTTGACGAAAAATGTCAAAAATTTTGTGTAGTTTTTTTAACTTAATTCTATGTAAAACAATGCGTAGAACACTGTAAAGTAAACCGTTTCTTCGGGTTTCTCAAAATAACTGCACTAACTACGTTTTTCGCAGTAGATTTTTTTCCCAGAAGTTTAACTGTGCTTAATGACTTTACAGTAATAAATTAAAGAATCTGATTGTATTTCTGTATTCTGCACATTAAGATTAGTCTATTCACCAATTTTTATTCAAATCAAAGACAAAAATTTTTTTCCTGATTTTATACCCAAGACTATAGTCTTTGTTCTTTTGACGAAAAATGTCAAAAATTTGTGTGTAGTTTTTTTAACTTAATTCTATGTAAAACAATGCGTAGAACACTGTAAAGTAAACCGTTTCTTCGGGTTTCTCAAAATAACTGCACTAACTACGTTTTCGCAGTAGATTTTTTTCCCAGAAGTTTAACTGTGCTTAATGACTTTACAGTAATAAATTAAAGAATCTGATTGTATTTCTGTATTCTGCACATTAAGATTAGTCTATTCACCAATTTTTATTCAAATCAAAGACAAAAATTTTTTCCTGATTTTATACCCAAGACTATAGTCTTTGTTCTTTTGACGAAAAATGTCAAAAATTTGTGTGTAGTTTTTTTAACTTAATTCTATGTAAAACAATGCGTAGAACACTGTAAAGTAAACCGTTTCTTCGGGTTTCTCAAAATAACTGCACTAACTACGTTTTTCGCAGTAGATTTTTTTCCCAGAAGTTTAACTGTGCTTAATGACTTTACAGTAATAAATTAAAGAATCTGATTATATTTCTGTATTCTGCACATTAAGATTAGTCTATTCACCAATTTTTATTCAAATCAAAGACAAAAAATTTTCTATTTAAATTTTGTTTATTGATTTTTTAATTATTAAATAAAAAATTTTATTTTATTTATACATTTTTTTTTTATTAATTTTTATTTTATATTTTTTTTTTTTAATTTTTTTTATTTTTTCTAAAATTTTTATTTTTCTTTATAATTTTACAATAAAAAATAAAATAATCTTTTTTTTTTTTATTTTTTTTTTTTTTGCCTCTTCTTTTTAAAAATTTTGGTTTTTTTTTCTTTTCCCTTTTGGAGGTATGATTTTTTGAAAAAAAGGGCCTTATACCTAACCATAATTTATCTTCTTTATTTATGAAAATATCGAAAAACTAAAAAAGTACGTCAAATTAGTATTTGAAATTTCTAGGTCAGTAATCACGGTATTTTCCGTTTTGGTTCATAAATAACTGCGTTATTGCGTCTCCAAAATTACACAAAATGTCAGTTTCTTCCAAATTGTGACGAAACGGCCGGAGCTACACCCTTGCGATCTAAGAAGCGCTTTTGCATCTCGGACGGGCCCAGTTTTTAAAAAAGTTTAGCCGCTTAACTACTACAGGTTTTGAGTTATTCGACTTTTTTGAAAACACACTAAACTTAAAATTACTCAAAAACTAACCGTACAAAAAGTTCAAAGTCGAGCTCGGAAGATGGCAAATTTAGTGCTCTTTCCGATGACACCCACCACTATGCTGGGTCTTTCCGACCATGACACTATTCTGACCCGACCCGACCCGACCCGACCCGACCCGAAACTACGGTTGGACCGGATTTTTAAATCTGAAACTAACAGCAATAATACCAACTTTTATACAGATTACTATGTAGTTTATCGATATAAACAATAAATCAAAAGCAATTTTGTTGTATTTGTTAAAATTAGGGCACCATTTAAGGTATTAGTTTAGGGGTGATTCTCTAAAATTACAGTTAGGCCGGATTTATAAAACTGAAACTTACAGCAAGAATACCAACTTTTTTACAGATTACTATGTAGTTTAACGATATAAACAATAAATCAAAAGCAATTTTGTTGTATTTGTTAAAATTAGGGCACCATTTAAGGTATTAGTTTAAGGGTGATTCTCTAAAATTACAGTTAGGCCGGATTTAGAAAACTGTAACTTACAGCAAAAATACCAACTTTTTTACAGATTACTATGTAGTTTATCGATATAAACAATAAATCAAAAGCAATTTTGTTGTATTTGTTAAAATAAAGGCACCATTTAAGGTATTAGTTTAGGGGTGATTCTCTTAAAATTACAGTTAGGTAGGATTTATAAAACTGAAACTTACAGCAAAAGTACCAACTATTTTACAGATTACTATGTAGTTTATCGATATAAACAATAAATCAAAAGCAATTTGGTTGTATTTGTTAAAATTAGGGCACCATTTAAGGTTTTAGTTTAGGGGTGATTCTCTAAAATTACAGTTAGGCCGGATTTATAAAACTAAAACTTACAGCAAAAATACCAACTTTTTTAAAGATTACTATGTGGTTTATTGATATAAACAATAAATCAAAAGCAATTTTGTTGTATTTGTTAAAAATAAGGCACCATTTAAGGTATTAGTTTAGGGGTAATTCTTTGAAACTACTGTTGGACCGGATTTTTAAAACTGAAACCTACAGCAAACATACCAACTGTTTTACAGATTATTATGTACTTTATCGTTATAAACAATAAATCAAAAGCAACTTTGTTGTATTTGTTAAAATTAAGGCACCATTGAAGTTATTAGTTTAGAGGTGTTTCTTTGAAACTACAGTAGGACCGTATTTTTAAAACTGAAACCAACAGCAAAAATTCCAACTTTTTTAAAGATTACTATGTAGTTTATTGATATAAAAAATAAATCAATAGCAATTCTGTTGTATTTATTAAAATTAAAGCACCATTGAAAATATTAGTTTAGGGGTGATTCTCTGTAATTACAGTTGGACCGGATTTTTAAAACTGAAACCTACAGCAGAAATACCAACTTTTTCACAAATTACTATGTAGTTTATCGATTTAAACAATAAATCATATGCAATTTTGTTGTATTTGTTAAAATTATAGCACCATTTAAGGTATTAGTTTAGGGGTGATTCTCTGAAATTACAGTTGGACCGAATTTTTAAAACTGATACCTACAGCAAAAATATCAACTTTTTTACAGATTACTATGTAGTTTATTGATATAAACATTAAATCAAAAGCAATTTTGTTGTATTTGTTAAAATTAACGCACCATTTAAGTATGTATTCGTACTCAAATCTTTTATTTAAAACTGACTCAAAACCGACCATGAATCAAGTTTTAAATAATAAATTTTTTATCGCTCTAGTTTCAATAAATAATAATTTTTTTTAATATATGCCACAATCCATAGCAACCGGTACGGAAGTAAAGTTTTCAATTCTATATGACAAAGTTTTCCTCTAAATCTATGTTCACCAATGTCCACAAATTTTCAGAATTTAATTATGTTACTATGTATGTATGTACCTACTTATAGTTTAAGCTTGTGACAAATCCGTTATATTTGTATCTATAGTAATTACGTTTTAAGAAGACTAAGAAATTAAAAGAAATGGTCAAATCGATAAAATATTTCACAAAATTTATCGTTTTAAATAAATAAATGATATCATCTAATCCTCTGTAGGGCCAAATAACATTTGTCATGCTTGAATTAGTATACGCTCCCTCGATGCGTGACCCTGCGGTATCGTCACACGTGTTCAAATTTCATAGTCCACACGAATGTTTTTATATCAAATAAGATTTTTTTAAGTAATAGCAAAGTTTATAACAATGGCAATTCTCCTAAATGAGCTGAACTAATTTTGCCGATAACCAAATAAAATCCATGGGGTAGTTAGGGTTTATATGTGGAATCAAATTTTTTTAATGTATATTATAATTCGTCAAAAAAACACTGTGTCTTTTTAAAAATTTTTGATAACCAAAAACAATTACTATAACACCGATTTTCAAAAGTAACTAAACATAACTTTGTACTTAGACAATTTCAATTGATTCAGTAAGTTCTTAATTATCGTATAAATTTTAGTGCCGATCTATGCTCGTAAAAATCGGAAATATTCTATAAATTAATAATTGTTCTCTAAACAAGACAACGCATTTCAGATTTATGTAACACCGATTAATAAGATTTTTTCTAAAACAAGTCAAGTGAGTTTAATTATTGAAGATACTTATTACATATACTAGGACAATGCAGGTGCCAAACCGTTTTAATATTATTTTAGTTGGGGGCTAAATAATACCATAATGCGCAGCTGTACATTTTGTTTATTTAGTTTTAAATACGGGGAACCCCTTAACTGTGAGAGCTTGTAGGGGGCTATAAAGCATATTATCACGTAACAATTTTTAATTATATACAAGATAATTATAAATGCAATATCCAATTCATCAGGTAGCATAAGCATACTAACCAGCGAACTTAGCTGGTATGTGTCCGAGTTTATGGATTTATATGCACTTTGGTTTATAATTTTTGTTTGAAAAGGTTAATCTACGTCTACGCATGATTTTTTGTAGTTAGGAGGGTTAGAGCACTCAAAAAGTTGTAGTTCAAACGCTATTTGAGATGGCGTGTTGAATTTTATCATTTTTACGTTTGTCAATTAATATATTTTTTATAAAATTTTGTCTTTTCCAATTGACTTATGAAAGGTTGAAGGTCTAATATAGTCAAATTTTTAAATTGATGCACAGTTACTATTTATTGTTGTTCAAATTTTCAAGCATAAATTACTTATGAGTCATAACAAACATGAAAGTGGCAGAAATTTGAACCCGTGTTTCAATAGGTGCAATAATACGGTTCCGGTTCCATTCATTCGATTATGTAACTGATAAACATAACTAGAAACAACAATCATATATTCTGCCCTGCTAAGCAAGAACGTCGTAACTGCATTTAAGTACATTAATAGTTATTTCATGTTTTGGAAATTTTTAGATCGCACCTTTATCTCGTATGCTAGGAAAATGAAATTTAGGTTTCAATCAACCTATGTACAGGGTTCGTCAGTGAATCGGGAAAATTTGAAAGTTTTGTTATTCATTTGACGTTTGGGTGAGGGTGCTGAATTTAATGATAAATTGTCAGTCATTTAACGCCATTTAGTAAACATTGAACAGTGGTCAAGTGCTCATCGTGCTTTCTGTGTTAAATCGTAAAAATGGTGACTCCGCGAAAACCGTGAGAAAGTTATTTCGCAATTGGTTTACTAATCCGCGTCAAGGGCGGGTACCGTCTAATTCCTAGATTCCCAAAGTGGTCCAGGTGGACCCCCAGAGGTCCACGGGAGCCCGATAGGGGTCTACGCTTGCGTGGAAAAAAAATTAGGGTCCACAACTCGTTAATGGGGGTCTATAAAAATGTATTAGGTGACCCGACTTGACTTCTCCTATGAATAAGGGAGACAATAATATATATAGGCAGACAATATTATAAGAAGCTTGACTTCTCCTATGAATATAGGAAGACAATATTATAAGAAGCTCAGCAATTGTTTTTGTAAGAACTTGCATATTCCATATTCAGAAAGAGCGTGTCAAGACTCGCCGATGCCGCGCCGCCCGCCCGCCTAGTTAAAGTCGTGTCTGAACTTGCATGAACTTGTTGGATTTTTCTTTAATATAAATACGAATGCGAATGATAAACATTACTCAGTTGTTTCCGGAATTTCAAAAAGAAAGTGTACCTATATAAGTGTTCACCAGTGACGGAAGTAGTTTTCAGACTTTTGAAAATTAAAGTGAATTGATATTATTGTTTGCCAGTGTTGGAAAAGTAAGTACCTACCTATCTATTTGTTAGCAACTTGTATCTTAAAAGCCACTTCTATTATGTTTGTTAAATCATTTTAAGATTACTTAACAAACATTTTTTCATATTTACAGGTAAGTAATTGATACGAAACATGGCTGAATCTAAGAAGAAGTGTCGACAGTACAGTGTTGAATATTTGAAATTTGGTTTTCTTCCATCAAATACAGACAAGCGATTGCCCATGTGTCTTTTATGCAACAAAGTCTTGAGCAATGACTCTATGAAACCATCGAAGCTGAAAGATCATCTAAGAAGGTGTCATCCTGACAAAATAGGTAAGGATTTGAAATATTTCCAAACATTGAAGGAAAAGTATGAAAAGAGACCCACCGTGCATAGTATGTTCGCTTCAACGTCTGAAAGCAACGACGATGGCTTGCCGGCATCTTACAATATCTCATTACTTATAGCAAAATCTGGGAAACCGCATACCATTGGAGAGGAGTTAATTTTGCCTGCTGTTGAAGAGGTCTTAAAACTGTCCTGCACAAATCTTCATTTGACATACTTAAAAGAATTCCTTTGAGTAACAACACTGTACAAAGACGTATTGATGAAATGAGCTCTGATGTTGAAAGTTTCTTGTGTAATTATCTGCAAACAACTCATTTTTCTATTCAACTGGACGAGTCAACTTTACCTAGCAATGAAGCATTATTATTGGCATATGTTCGATTTATCAAAGGCGAACAAATGTTTGAAGAGTTACTATTCGCGAAAACTTTGAAGACTGACACTAAAGGTGAATCAATTTTTAATGTTCTGAATGATTTTTTACGGAAAAATCAATTGCATTCACAAACATTATTTCGGTGGCAACAGATGGAGCTCCTGCCATGGTCGGGCGATATCGTGGGTTTATAAGTCATCTTAAAAGGATTATACCAGAGGTAATTGCAATTCACTGTGTCATCCACCGACAACATCTAGTAGCGAAAAAATTGAGTGATAGATTGCACCAAGCGCTTCAATTTGTGATTAATGCAGTTAACAAAATAAGAAGCAATGCATTAAATACGCGCTTATTTGCACAGTTGTGCGAAGAAAATGATGAGGACTTCCAACGATTGCTGCTACATACCGAAGTACGCTGGTTGTCGAAAGGTGCATGTCTATCAAGATTCTATTTGCTTTTCGACTCTGTTTTAGAGTTTCTGAACACTAAAGATCCTGTTTTAAAAGAAAACCTCATGAATTTCAAAGCAGACATTGCGTATTTGACAGATTTGTTCAAAAATTCAATGACCTCAACCTACAGTTACAAGGGGACAGCCTCAATTTGATAAAAACAAAGAGTGAAATTTCAGCTTTTCTTGGTAAACTGAAACTTATGAAGCAAAATATTGGTCGACGTGAATTTTCCCAGTTTCCAAATTTATCGCAGGTACAATGCCTCGACGAAGATATTCAGACGTATGTTCAACATTTGATTGCCCTGTATGATGATTTTAAAATCAGATTTGAAGACATTCTGTCGATGGATATACCACCATGGATAATAAATCCATATGATGAAACTGAAGTGGAAAATGTGGTACTGCAAGAAGAGCTACTCGAGCTTAGCACTAATGAGGAGATCAAAGTAGCATTCAAAAGAGGGTATCAATCATTTTGGCTGCAGGCACAAATACCTGAAAAATATCCAGGACTGTGGGGAATTGTGCAAAAATTTCTCATAGCGTTTCCTTCGTCATATCTTGTCGAACGCAGTTTTAGTGCCGTAACAAACTTGTTGACAAAAAAACGGAGCAGATTAAATATTACAGAGCGAGGAGATTTACGGTTATACTTAACTAAACTCAAGCCAAATATTGATAATTTGCTGTCAATTCACCAAGTACATCCCTCCCATTAAAATTATAACTTTTATCTCAGATTACAATGGTAATCTGAGATAAAAGTTAACATCAAAACTAATAATGATTATTATTTTAAAAACAGTCGCAATATAATCAAAGTTGTTTTGGCAACGTCTCGCACCCACATTGCCCTGCCCGCATTGACTGTGAAACGTCGCCAAAAACACCAGAACAGTAGGTT
This sequence comes from Abscondita cerata, assembly GCA_030710515.1. Lineage (NCBI taxonomy): Eukaryota > Metazoa > Arthropoda > Insecta > Coleoptera > Lampyridae > Abscondita > Abscondita cerata. The sequence goes on from JALBCR010004235.1 coordinate 87,399, forward strand.
GACTTTTCTTTTACTTTTCTTTACTTTTGTGAGTCATGTAATAAACTTTGTAAATATATTTCACGGAGGAAATGGCATCCTCAAACTTGGCAACCCATACTAACAAAAACTGCATAATTTCTCATTTTTATATTAGTAATAGTTCATGGTTGTTCACATTGGTATCTATTACGCATACAGTGTGACCCACTTTAAAGCGGAAGACTCCCATAAAATTTATATTTATTGTCCGATTTTGACGAACTTCTTTTTAAATTATCGGGCGTTTAAAACTATACTTTAGGACAAATTATCACATTTTTCTTACAAAAATCAAGGCCTACTTTGTAATTTTTTAGGGATGAAAATTAAGGAAATTGTATTAGCAATTTTTTATAAATCTTTGTCTTAAATAGATATTTACCAAATTTCATTAATTACACAGCTCAACACAATTTATACGCATTTTTAAAAGTTGTTGTGTTTGTCTAGTAATCGTATATTAAACTGGCTTGTACACTTAGAGTAAACGCGCACTAGCCAGACCAAGACCACGACCAAGACAAGTACTATTTCGGCACGACGATCAGAATCTCGACCAAGACCAAAACAGTAATTTTTTTAAATTTAATAACCAAACAATCAGTCTGAGCATGGATGTCGAGGAAGTAGCAGTGGTTGTGCATGTCTACAACAAATATTTAAAGAAAAAGAAGCACTGGGTACATCCCTTGAGAGCAGAGAGGTATTTAAAATAATTTTTCGTTAGTTTTTATACTAATTTACGAGAACATGAAGAAGAGTTTTTTAACTACACAAGAGTGAGTGTTAAAAGTTTTGATGAACTGTTATTGAAAATTGCACCTAGCATAAGTGGAACTGACACCCCAATGCGGTTATGTATAGGAAATGAAGAAAAACTACTAGTAACGTTAAGGTAAGCTAATTTATTTTACAAATTTTCTGAAACTCATTTACCATTAAAACTTGTAAACTAGCAATCATTACTAACGTTATCAAAACATTGAACAAGAGGAGAAATCGCGTCGTCTTCGTATCCACTACTTCCAGTCATTGAATGAGGTGTTGAGGCATTTCTTGGTTGGGTGTTTTGAAGTTCGTAGAAGTTGTCGCGACCACTTTTAAAGGGAGGAGCTGATGAAGATCCATGATGCTGGTAGATTCCATGATCATATCCGCTATAAGCCTGTGGTTGCATGCTAGGAAAGCGAACGCTTTGTGTAGGTTTAAACGTTAATATAATTTTAAATAAACAGTCAATTAAAAACAGTGAGAGTGTTCCGCTTTCAACTAAACCACTCTGTAAATAATTTTATAAATAATTAATTTGAAATGGATTTAAGAAAGCGAGGTAAACAACTTGTGCAGTTGGCATTACAACAAAATCAAGAATAAGTATGTACCTGTTCAAATATTTGAAAAATAGGAAGCATTGTTCAAGAATTTGAATTCAAATGATGTCGGAATAAAAATAAATTAATTGAATAGAACTTAATAAATGAAAAAGTTTCAAAAAGTAAAGTAATAATTGCAATATAATTAAAGTTAGATTTAGAATGGCCAACTTCAGAGATAAAAAGAGAATGAGGGGAGAGCTTAAAAGTGGGAAGGACGCCTAAAGAAGGAAAAAAGAGCAGTAGAAAAAAAAATGAACGAGAAATAGGGCGGAAGAAAGAAGAAGAAAAAACAAGCAGATAGAAGTAAAAAACGTTTTCGCACTACTGTGACCTAGGTTGAGAAAAAAAGGAGGTAAGTGAGGATATAATAGATACAGTGGAGTCCTTGTCCATTTTCTTTATATAGATATATATATATATATATACAGGGTGTGGCGCGAAGAGTTTTGATTAAAAGTAATGGCGGATAGAGTTATGTTAAAATCTGAAATTACGAAGCTATAGGTTTTCGATGACGCCGAGTTCAAATATAATATTGTCCTTAATGTGGCACTTCCGGTTATACCGGAAGTAGACGTCAACTTTGTTATTTTAAATGGAACCTAGTATTGTTTATTTTATTTTCGGATTCTACATGAAATTTTAGATTAAATTTGTGAACAATGTCCTATACCAAAAATGAAGTATTTTCGAGATATTTCGATTTTTTAAAAAATTTTGAAAAAATCCTAGTCTACATTGAATACCGATATCTCCATTAACAACGAATCTAGTGACGTGAAATTGTAACTAATAAACAACAAGCGCTTGCCCGTTAACTCCATGTGTCCAACTCATTGATATTTCATACAGAGTGTTTAAAACTTAGCTGCCATCGTGGCCAATTTAAATCATTTATAAGCTGCTTACTTTAAATAGAACACCCTGTATTTTATTACATTTTTCGCTGTATTTTTTAAGCCAATTCGTTTGGTATTAGTATTCCCTATACCTAAATCCAACCAGTTTTGAGATATTTCATTATCTTTGTTAAAACATAACAACACTTGATTATTTCAACATTAGTAAAGGGTAGGCCATGGCTGTCAAAGATTTGATAGTTAGAACGTTAATGTTTATGATGTTTTGACAGTCTTCTTTACCAGTTTGTATTTCATAGTAAATAATGGCAAATGTAGAATCCGAAAATAAAATAAAAAATACTAGGTTCCATTTAAAATAACAAAGTTGACGTCTACTTCCGGTATAACCGGAAGTGCCACATTAAGAACAATATTATATTTGAACTCGGCGTCATCGAAAACCTATAGCTTCGTAATTTCAGATTTTAACATAACTCTATCCGCCATTACTTTTAATCAAAACTCTTCGCGCCACACCCTGTAATATATATATATATATATATATATATATATATGAATGATAAGTTTTTCGACATCTAGTGTCGATTCGTGAAAGCGTTCACGTACGCATTCTGAAAAAAGTTACGGTAGAGGCTGTTTTGCACCATCAGTCTATGATTACATACAAGTTAATGTATTACTATTCTGAGTGATGTCGCTACTGTTTTATACGATATATGCTTAACAGAAATAACGTTCGCTAATAACTCAGCAGACTGAAAGGTCTAAGAGGACTTATAAATGTGACAACAGTGTACTCATTAAATAAAAGTATGATTTAGTTTTGTAGTCAGTCAATCACGTATCTACTGATCCACGTATGCGTTCAAAAATATTAGCCTACCCGAATCATACGATGTATTTGATAATGCACTTTTGTCAATAACGGTTGATCCTACAAAAAACATAAGAGATCTTATTTGTTTAGAAAATATCAATCTATCGGGAATGAATTTTAAAATAATGAATTATAAAGAAGGAAAAGAGTTTAAAAAAACAAATTTTAAAGGTGGCTTTTTCTACTTCTTGGAACTACACGAGAATACCACAAAAATATTAACTTAATGCTTTTCAATAGCAAGAAGTGTTAGTTTATTTTAAATTTTGTAACTTTGTTTTCAAGAAAAATACTAAAAACCTTTTTGGGCAATTTTATAATAAAGACCCACACTATTTATCGACAAAAAACACCACTTATATTTTTTTAGGCTTTTATTTACATCCTATAGAAATTTTAAAGTGTAACTTCTATTAAATATTTTTTTAATTAATAGCATTAATTAATTAATTAAACAAAATCAAATTTCGGTGGAACCTCTAGATTTGATTTTTAAGTTGACGAGTATTAGGCTGTTCATAAAAACTTTTAAAGAGCGCCTAGAAACACTTTGCCAGAAAGCTGTGTTTAAATTAACAAAAATATAACAATTTTAATTTATATTTCTTGTTTCTGTGTGAGCGATTAAAATAAAAAAGTATCCACAATTGCAATTTAAAAAACTTTCTTTACATTTCTGCTCTTTATTTTTTATTCTTTCTTTTATTTCAAGAATCTGCTTTCCTCTATTATCACTCTCATTTCCCATGCTTCCACTCTTTTTCTACCGCATACTTCTCTCATATGTTTTATGTTTTCCCAAGCTACACTACACCATCTGCATTTTCTATACTCGGTAAAATATTATTGTATAATAATGAAAATGGACCATACAAATCAATAAATAAATAAATACTCGTTCTCGCACTAAAACTTATTCTCATTTTTTATTTTCATTCTTCAACCTCGCTATTATGTTCTTTTTCCATTAAATTCCTTTTATCCATTACGTATTTTAGTTTTCCTTAAATTATTATTTCCTTATAGGGATTGTGTGGGTATTTAAAAAAACTGTTATATTTTTATGGTAAAATTTTATATAAAAATTGGTATCAAACAAAAATTCAAGATGGCTGCTTTTAAGGTACTCACCGTTTAAAGTTAAATAGGAATTATATTAGATGTTTTGATTATTAGATATACTTTTTATTCTCTTTTTAATAATGTAAACTAAGTGGAAATGAATAAAAATTACTTACTGTTTTTACATTTTAATTAAATAAATATATTTAAATAAAATAAAATAAAACATTTTAATTAAAGGCTTGTTCATGAAACTAAAACAAAATAAAAAAACTATTTCAACATTAAAACTTAATTTACATAAAGTATTTAAAATTCTTTATTATCACGTAGTATCGTATAAAGGTGTCCTAGACTGAAATTGTATGAGTAACTTCTTATTAATAAAACAGATTTGCTTAAATAAGCACTATTTTGAATACTTTACATAACTTTTCAAATTAAGTTTAGTGGTCAAATAAATTTTGTTTAGTTTCATCTGCAAGCCTGTTTGGTTAAAATGTAAAAACAATTAAATTACTGATAATTTTCATTTTACTAATTCTGAAAAATCTAGTATAATTCCGATTTAACTTAAGAAAGTTGGAGCAAGTGTATGAGAAGAAGTTATCTTGAATTTGACAGCAATTTTCGATCGAAAACAATGATATTTATATAAAACTTTTTTGTATATATTTTGCTTGTAAAAATATTGGAGATAAAAGAAAATAATAGTTTTTAATTTTTTTTAATATAATTACTCACTGGATTGTTATTTATAATTTTTTCAACAAAATATTAAATCAGCCCCTAAATTACTGCAAAACATTACTCCATTAAACTAATCTCTATTCGAAACATTTCATGGTTTTAATGGAGAAATAAATTTGATTTGATTTAATAAGAAAGGCACCCATACAATGCCACTGAATCTGTGACACCTCTATATTTATACGTCAGTCACGTACCTATTTTAAGTTTTTGGATTTTAAGTTTTAAATCGTATCGTTAGTTTTCTTTTGTAATAAATATGTTTCAATTGTCTTAGAGAGATGACAGATTTGCATTTTGATTGAGAAAAGAAGAGATGCTCAGGCACAGGATTAGAAAGAAACAGGAATTTTAGATTGTGCGATGTCAACTTTTCGGACAGTTTCACAAATACTTGACAGCATTTGATAGCCAGTTGTGAATACGTTTTGACGTTTAAAATTTGTTTTGTGTTGTGTTTGTGTACGTCAATTTACAAACCTATGCACGCGCACGCCAGGTAATTTGTAACCTGTGCATTGTTACTAATTACCCTTTTATTAACAAAATATGTTTATGCAGAACTAGGTAATTTTATTTTAAAAGGTACAAAACAAATATAAGTAAAGAAATAAATTCTCAAAATAAGTAAAGAAATAAAATTCTCAAAAAATAAATGAAAAAATTTGATTATCCTTACATCTAAGTAGTTAATTGTTGCGATATGTGTTATAGACTATAGACTAAAACTTAAAGGACTCGAGTAAGTCTAAAGTGATATTACAATTAACTATAACTAATTATTCTATATTATTACTTTTGAAACGAATCATTTAAAATGATTTATTCATATTAATGACCTACTAAGTATAATAGTTGCAAATTGTTTTAAAGAATGTCGTACTGGTTTCTTAACATGTAAAAATAACTTAACAAAATATAATGAAAGGTAGTCAAATACTAACTCATAGTAATTTTGATGTTTCCATTGTATGACCCATAAATCTTGAAAAATTTTCCTATTCGTCCTTGGATAAGTTCACTACTTCAGAACCGTTATAAGACTGAATTAAATAGATATAAGTGTTATTTCGTTGATTAAGCTTAAATTAAAATAAAAATATTAAATTAAGCTTAAAATTCAAAATAAGCATGGGCAACACTGGAAGAGTCGTATGCGATCGCGCGAGATACTGCGACATATACAAAAAGTCAATTCCGTACTATGAATGCAATAAGGCAAGGTCGCATTGTCAATCAGTATTTTTAAATATAAAAGTATACTCAGATAATGTTACCCCTCAATGTTCCCCGTAATTAACGGGCATTTAATGTAACTAGATATGTCAAATACAATTCTAAAACCGTTGATTCAAGTAGAGGCGAGGACGTCTGTTCTATAGTATGAGGCATAAACGATACAAAAATCACGTATATATGTATATATATATATATATATAGATATATTTTCTATACAAGTCCAGATCCTTTTGTGATAAATATAGTACAAATACAGATCCGTTCTGGAAAGACGAGATCCGAATCGGATCTCGACTTGTTTCTATGTGTATATCAAGTTTTTTTGACTTAAATGGGAGAGAAGAAGGCGTAGCTCAATTTTTGTATGGATCTCATCTTGTCAATAATTATCAGATTATATACGCAAATAGTTACATGGAAGTCACTAAAGAGGGCGCTGCGGTCGTCAATTTGTATATGAGATTTTATGCACAAGCTGAGATCCGGGAGAACCGGCAACGTTGCGTCGAAAGCAAGCTAATGTATCCAAACCTGATGTTAGTAGACTTAAAAACTATAAAAATAAAAAATTGAGTAGTCAATAACAATGCTTTGGTCGTACTTGTATAGTAGTGCTTTGTGAGTGGTCAATCCTTTTATTTTAAAATATCCATAATAGTTATATCTGTACATAAGGACAGTAGTACATCTAATATCTTTAACTTATAATTTCATGTGACATACATTTACAATTCTATTTTTTAAATGTTTTTTTACATTTTCTCAAGGTTATTGGGAGGTAAAATTAACAACCTTCATTAATATTTTTATAAAAACTTTTTGTACGTTAAAATTATTAAATTTACAAAACATGCATTACATTATTTTACTCCGTCAGTTAGATAGTTTTTATATCTTTTGCTTTCCTCTAAAGTTGATGGTAACTCGTTTATCAAAGTAGACCATGAAAAAATTCACGTACGTCTACTCTAAATGCATAAAACTGGATGTGTTGGACCTACCAAAGTAGTATTGAACTATTGAAGTCATCAATTTAAAGGAACCTTTTTATGCAACAAATCTAAATGATTTAAAAATAATCTAATGATAAAATTTAACTTAAAACAGATGGGTGATATGCCCACCATCTTTATCTATGCACAACCTGACTCTTCTGTTAATTGAGTTGATAACATTTTCCAGCATTCCCGGCAAATAATTAATCTCCTCAAATTTGTTGATAATCCTTTGTCAGAAATCTTTGACATCGACCACAGGTGTACTAAATATCGAGTTTTTGATGTATGGCCACATAAAAGTCACATGAAGTCAGATCACAAAATCGAGGAAGCCACTTTGTGGCATATTTACCTACACTAATAATCTTATTGCTATACAATTGCATTAAAAAGTTTAGGTTTGCCCAGGTTGTATGAATGCGGGCACCGTCTTGCTGAAAATAGATTTGGGTTAATTCGTCATCCAACAACGTTTCCATAAAGGGAGTTTAAATTTCCAAATGGTATCTCTCAGCGTTGACAGTTTTGAAAGTTTAAAATTTACATAAGTAAAATGTGTGTCTTGCTACATCTCGTGTAAACATTGACACGTATGAATAGTATAAACTAAGAAACATGCCAATAGTTAACTGTTGGCATTTTTCTTAGTTTGAAATTTACGTTTAGAACTGACTAGTAAGAGTGATGTTGACCTTCAAAAATAATAGGTCAGATTAGATGTCTTCTGCTTATTGCTGTCTAAACTCTAATTTTTTACGGGTGTAGAGGTGCTTCAATGTAATAATAAACCACTGGCAGAACTGCAGTCTTCGAGGTCGATCGTTAGGAAGCACTTCGTGGAAAAGCTGTACACGATAAGAGTGCAAATGAAGATCTTACTTCAGAATATGTTGACAAGTAGAATAGGACAAATTCACTTTCTGTTGTGAATGACGTATTGATGTATTTGGTTGTTCATTAATAACTTGCATTGTAATTTCAATATTCTCCTCAGTTCGCACCCTTCTACCTTACGTCCTATACTTCCCGTTTCCCTGAATAAATCCATAAGATAATGCACTTGTCTATTAAATCGATCAAAGTGAACGATCACTTCAGGAAAGGTTTTTTGGAATTCTTGAAACGTAGCGCGAGTAGAATAAACCCATTGACCATCAATTCTTACACCGTTTCGAAAGTACATTTCTAACATGCAGCGTTTATGGTCGATGAAAGCCATAATGTCAACACAATTATAAATTGAAATTAAATCTGTCAGAATTGACAAATGTACAAGCTAAGCTAAGATACACCTGTTATATCTTGATTTGTGGTTCATGGCAAAGTTTGATGAAACATTTTTTGAATCACGCGTTATTGATGGTATGAATAGAAATGTTATATATCTTCATTTTTTGTTAAAAAAAAACATTTGTTCCATACCTGCTTAGAAAGTGGCTAGCATCCAAAGTTACTAGTTAGTGATGGTTCCACTTGTGTTCATTTCACACTTTCGCTCACGCTAACTTAGATATTTTCATTTGTTTTTATCGTTAATGAAACGATGCTTAGGCGATCCATTAAAAACGATTCAATTGATTGATTTACCTATTATTTTAATAAAATAGTTTCAAATAAAAATTGCAGAACCAAAATTTCTGAGGGTATAGAACAAAATCAAATACACTACTTAGAGGTAAGGTCGTTTTCGTTCATTTCAATTCGCGTGAACAAAAAACTTCGCTTTCCCTCGACGTAGTTTAAATAATTATTTCTGAGTATTTTGTTTTTTAGTTTTTCCAGGTACGTTCGTGCGGAATTTGCATGATCACTTTTGATCCAAAAATGGCATGCCATTACTTTGCCTTAAAATAAAGATTAATTTTGAATTTTACATGTGCAAAAATTGCCCCTTATTTTTTTGCCCGAAGAGTAACCCAGGAGGTAGTGAGTTAAAGGAAAAATGTTCCTATAAGAAAGTCCATACTTCTAAATTTTGTATAAGTTTGAACACACCTAGATAGTCAAAAACTAGAAATCTCTTAATTTCATATAAATTATTATTAATTATTATTATTGAAAGTAACAGCAAGAAAATTAAAGATTAAGTTTTGCAGTTCTTTAAACCTAGGAAAAAGTTGTATGGATTGGTAAGAAGGAGATAGATGGTTATATAATATAATACAATTATGCATAATAGAATTTTTGTGCATTCTAGATAGGTACCGGTAAGCAAGGTTGCAAGATGATGAGATTCTAATTGTATATCAAAGAACGTGCCTTTGGAGAAAGTAATGCTAATCGTTATAAATAGAACTTCGGTTTTTTAAATAAATAATAACAGAAGAGTTAAAATTTTAAATTTTTTAAAGTGTTCTTAACAATTATTCCTGTTTTTCAGTTAGAAAATGTATTTGATAGCACTTTTTTGTCATTAAAATACTATATTAAATAATTCTTGACACCATGCACTTCAAAACGGTAATGCATACCTCAAAGGTCATTCGAAGAGAGACGGTGGTTGTAGTTAGTTTGTTGGAGGCTGATTTTTTACCTAGAATGTAAATTAAGAGAAATTATCTGAAACCTAAAAACTTGGCTGATTCCTCTCCTTTAATAACATTACCTTCATTTATAGTATTGAATTTAATTTTCTTTGAAGTACATGGCCTTAGTTTTTTATGCCATTTAAATTTAAGATGTTTGAGTAACCCCATTGTTCAGCGAACTTTCTCTTCAAATAACATTTGAAAAGATTTTGAGTGTGACATCTTCCACCTCATGCTGGTGTGATCTCAGAATAATGTAATTTTGAATATTCAAGTTTACTAAATCATTTATAAATAATAGAAATATGATTGATTTCAGAACTTATCTGCGTCCATATATTGATTTACATTTCAGTTTTTATTTTTCTACCTAAGCTTTTTAGAATATAAACCCATAAATATATTTAACAGATTCAACTACAAGTTACATTTTTTAAAAATATTTGTTGTGACCGCTCTGGATATGATTATACTATGAACCTTTCACAAGAGTGTGGTTAACACACGAAAATAATTTAACAAACTTGACTTTTAATATTCAATATGTGTTAGCAATTAACTTATCAACAACCAAATTATGGTTCATATTTTTAACATTAATTTCTATTAATTAGACAGCTCCTGATGAAGTTCGTAACTCACTAACGAAATATTGGCCATTTAATAAAATAATACTACATTTCTTGGTGACAAGCTATTTATATAATCGATCTCAATATGTAACCCATCAACAGAATAAACTATTTACCCCTTGCAGGTGTTCCTCAAGGATCCATTTTAAGGTCCACTGTTATATATAATCTATACTTTTCAATTAGAAATATGTTTAAAACATTGTGATTCTCACTTTTATGCGGACGATTTGTAACTACTACATATTTTTTGATTCAAATAATATTCTTGCTGCAATGAATGTGTCAACAAAGATATTTATTTATTTCCCAACAGAAATTTCCTTTTACAGGGAAAAATTATACAAATTAATGCTTATAAGAGTACAAATATAATTGTGTAACTAAATTACTAATGAAATAATACACACAATTATACGGTTACAACAATAAGTACAGATTACAAATCTTATTATTATATAAATCAAAAAATTTTTGACATTCGTTGCAGTATCTACTAATATTTAGAATTGGCGAGTAATAGTGCTGATTTGTCCTGGCAGTTTGAAGGTGGATGACATCACGCGAACGAGATGACAGTCTGGGTATGTTGAACGAAAATTGTGATGTAAGATTACTGTCATCGATAGAACCGTGAATTAACAGAATTTAACAGAATGAAATTTACGGCGAGTTTCTATTATTTTGAAAGTAAACATTGACAGTAGAGTTGCGTAATCGATTTCATGGTCCAGATATGTCTGAAGTTCCTTAAAATACATCATCTTATTTACGCTGAATGTTTTCGAGTAATATGATGTGCTTCTGGTAATACGGTGACCAAATTAATGAGCAATACTCAAGCTTAGATCTAATATAAGCATAGTAGACCGTAAGAAGTGCCTTGCTGTTTGTAAAATCTCTACATGTTCGATGTATAAAACCTAAAGTTTTTAAAGAATCGTTGTAAATAGATTTGATATGAATATTAAACGTTAAATGATTTTCAAACATTACTCCAAGATTCAGTAACTCTACAAAGCACGATATTATTTAATTTGTTGTCATAACAAAAAACGGATTTTTTTCTTGAAAACGTTAGAGTGACACACTTATTTATGTAGAAAAAAGATCATTTTTTACGCACCAGTCTTGAATTTGGATTAGATCATTTTGTAAAGAGTTACAATCCTCAATGCTATTTATAGTTTTGAAAATGTTGATATCGTCAGCAAATAGTAATAAGTTGCTATTAATTCCTACTGTAATATCATTAATAAATATTAGAAAAAGCAATGGACCAAGATTAGACCCTGGGGAATACCCGAGGTAGCAGTGTATTGTTTGGATTTGTATCCATTATATTCGACAAATAATGTTCTGTCACTTAGATACGAATATAGTAACGTGGTAAGTTTTGGATGAAAACCATAAGAGTCAAGTTTCTTTAGTAGGATCGAATGATTTACAGTATCAAACGCTTTATTAAAATCTGTATAAATTGTATCTACTTGTAGTTTAGAGTCCAAAGCTTCAGATACATACTGGGTAAAGGTGATTAGGTTAGTTAGTGTAGATCGTTTATTTATAAACCCATGTTGTTTATCAGAAATCATAGATCTGATGTGCCTACTTATGTTGGTAGATAAAATAGATTCCAATAGTTTAGCAAAGTTATTCAAGATAGCTATAGGGCGATAATTTATTATTTCGTTTATTGGACCTTTCTTATGAACAGGACAGATGCGTGTAAGCTTCCACAAAGTTGGAAAGATGTTGTTTTGTAGACATAAATTAAAAATATGTAGAAGTGGCTTAATCAAACAAGTAATACAGTCTCTAACAAAGAAAGAAGGGATATTGTCTGGGCCAGCAATGGAAGTTGATTTAAGTTTTTTGGCAGCTGTAACAATATCTTCCCTACTAATGCTATTAATTACTAGGCTGTTAACGTAGTTATTAGATGGAAAGTTTACCACGGTAGACATAGGTGCCCTATAAGTATTATGAAACAAATCCGCAAAACCGTTAACACAATCCAATGGTGATGTTAATTGATTATCATTAAGAGTCAAGTTAGGTGGAATCCTACTCCGACATTTACGATTGTTAACGTATGACCAGAACTGTTTCACGTTATTTTGAATAGCTGATTCTGCATTATCTATAAAATTTTTGTATTTATCATGAATTAATTTCTTTAACAACCTACGTGTGTTATGAAATAAAGTTTTATAACTTAAGTTGTCAGTAAGACGGTATAGTGTATGATAGGGACGTTTCTTTCTTAAGTTCCTTTTAATTTCTTCTGAAAACCATGGTGGAAACTTAGTATTAACTTTATTGCTTTTGTATGGTACATAATAATTAAAAATTAGATAAATTTTTTCATATAGCATGCTACACGCTATATTTGGATTGTTACTTTGCAACACATCATTCCAATTACAATTCATCATAGCTAAATACAAGCTGTTAAGGTCTGCTTTTCTTAAATTATAACTAGTTGTTGTAACGTTTGGATGAAAAATTGTATATTTATGATTTATGAATTCAATTTCATTAAGAAGTGCAGGATGATGAGGATCAATTTTAACCAATGGTTCATCGCATCTGGTGACACGACTATTGATGTCGTGAGAAGTTAGAAGCACATCAAGCAGTTTTTCGTTTCTATTTAATATAGAATTGTGCTGAGTTAGTTTGTTGAAGATAGTAAAATCAATATACGATTGGAGTTGGGCCGAAGAACAATTTACACTAATCGAATGCTGATATAAGTTAGGCAAATTAAAATCACCGGATATACAAGTACTACTAGATAAATTATGAATCTGTTCAAGTGTAGTAAAAAAACTAGTGTATTCAGAATGTTGGAGTGTTGGGAGGTACATATGCGCAAACAATAAAAACTCACTTTCCATGAATGACCACTTGTAAAGTTACAACATCTATAAGGTCACTAAGAGACGAACATTGAATTTGTTTGCTCTCATATTTACTTGAAACTGCAATAAGTGCACCTCCACCTTTTTTCCCAGGTCGATCAGCTCGATACACATTATAATGGCCAGGAAATACTTCACTGCTTAGTACATCATCTCGTAACCAAGTTTCAGTAAGATGATGATATCATATTTATTACACAAGACATTGTTATAAAATATGGTTGTTTTGACAATAGACTACGAACATTTTGGTAATATAAGGTAATAGATAATTTCTGTTGGGTACCTTCTAGTTTTTTCTTTGCGAGTAATTTTGGGTATGTTATTGATGTACCTGATAGTGAGGTTTGTTTCTCCAGCTTGAATTTTGCATTAAGTTCCGATTTGAGAGACGAAATATTTTGTAGTTGTATAGGGGTTAAGTCACTTTTGAAGTAAATGTTAGTGTTATTAGAGTTGACTAATGATCGAATTTTTTTATTACATCTAAGGACCTGTAACCTTGTTAAATACTCGAAGGATCATGGCTTAACTATTAACCCACAAAAATGTTCTGTTATGCTTTTTGGTAGATCATTAAAAAGAGACAATAATGTTGATAATGTATCAGTAGTTATAGATAATGTAAAAGTCCCGGTTCTGGATCCAAAAAAAATCTTTCTCTTTGGTTTGATTCAACTCTACGATATAAAAAACACGTTTCAGTTATGATACAAAGGTCATTTGCAAGTTTAAAGTTAATATTTAATAACAGACACATTTTAAATCAAAATATGAAGTTCTTGTATGAACTTTTTGTTTTATCCCACTTAAATTTTTGTGATTCTGTTTACGGTCCATGTTTAGATTACATAGATTCAGTTAATGCAAAACTCGTGCCTTAGATTAATTTTTGGAATTAGAAAGTACAAACGAATATCTCACAAATTAAAACAAATTAAATGGTTAAATATGACAAATAGAAGACTATTGCATTATGGATGTTTAATACATAAAATTATACTAAATAAAAAACCTGATTACTTACATAACATAATTCAATTTAGAAATGATTTACATAACGTTAATACGAGGATATATTGAAAAATTCTTAGCCTACTATACAACCAAACAAAATTTCAATGTCAAAATATTTTATTACTCAACATATTCTCCTCTTAATTGGATACATTTATTACAGCGAAACTGCAACGTCTCTAGACCTTTAAAAAAAATGTTTCTTCTTGCTCTGCAAACCAGACCTCCACAGCTTCTATTACCTCCTTGTTGGAAGAAAATGTACGACCTTTTAAACTTTTTTTCAGTTGAGGAAAGAGGTGATAGTCGGACGGAGCCAAATCGGGTGAATAAGGGGGTGTTCTAGTAATTCAAACCCTAAATCACGAATTTTTGCATGGCAACATGAGATTTGTGTGCAGGGCGTTGTCCTGCAAAAACAAAACACCTTTGGATAGCTTTCCGCGTCTTTTCTCTTTAATATTTTCCCGTAGAGTGGTCAGTAATGTCGAATAGTAATCTCCAGTTATTGTTCTACCCTTATCCAAAAATCAATCATGATTACTCCATGGCAATCCCAAAAACTGAAGCAAGAACTTTTCCAGCAGATTTTTGGACACGAAACTTCTTAGGTCTTGGAGAACCAGAGTGTCGCCATTCCATCGATTGTTGCTTTGTTTCTGGATCGTAGAAATGTACCCAAGTCTCATCCATAGTAACAATTCGGTTTAAGAAGTCTACATCGTTTTCAAATCGAGCACAGATCGAACGCGATGCTTCTACCCTTGCACGCTTTTGGTCAACATTCAAACATTTGGGGATCCATTTTGCAGCAATTTTTCTCATGTCCAAATTGACGTGAACCATATGATGAACGCGTTCGTATGAAATATTCAGTGCTTCAGATATCCGTTTTAGCCCAATTCGACGGTCTGATAAAATCATGTCATGAACTGCATCGATATTTTCGGGGACTGACACAGAAACTGGCCTTCCCGATCGGTCATCATCTTCAATGGAAAATTTACCTTTTTGAAGCTTGCATTCCAATTTTGACGGTCGCATACGAAGGACATTGATCACCAAGGGTATTAAGCATATCTTCGTAAATCTGCTTACCTCTTAACCCTTTTAAATACAGGTACTTGATGATGGCTCGATACTCCAATTTTTGATTTTCACAATTTCGGTGGACATCTTTTTCATTTAATTTATTGCGTGACTCTGGTTTACTTTTTGACGTCAAACTTTACACTGACACTTCTAATAAGTTATTGTTCGTTGCTATGGTAACGCAATATTTTGTTTATGCAAGGAACTGGTCTAGGCTAACTAGATATCAATACATCCTCGTATACGGTCGAAAAAATGAAATAACGCTTCCTTTTTGTAAAACAAAAGATCATTTTCCTATAATGTTGGTGAGATGTATACTTCATTTCAAGAACATTTAAAGTCGGCAATATTGAATATTTTTAAAAAAAACGCCTTTTTGATATATTGTTGACAAACAGTAATGTAATACTTTAGAATCATTAGAATTAGAATTAGAATTAGAATTATAAATTATTGAGATCATTTTTCGTTGGCATTAATTTTGTGCAGTAAATTTTTTGGTGTTAAGTATAGGGTTAAGTGTAAGAGCAGATACGTGACTTGTTCTAACAAGTCACAACAATCTGAACTTCGCCTTATTGGGTAATTTGTACAAACAATTATATTATTGTACCTTAATTCTGTCATGCATTGTAACAAGTATGCCCAATAAAAAACTATTATTATTATTATTATTAAATTTTTAATGTTATCGTGAGAAAATAAAAAAAAAATAATATTTTTCAATTGTAAATAAACAATATTGAATATGTAAGCTTACTTGAATAATCTTTTTAAAAACCAAAACTAGAATAGGAAATGAAACATTGAAATAAATGTTTAATTATACTTCATTCTTCCCTAATGGTCTTTTAATGCACTACAAAATTGTACCCCTATTTGATAGCCGTGTGTAAACACCCTAACATATGGTCCTTCAGAATGTATCTCGCATTAAACCCAGCCAATTATTTGCGTTACACATACATTACAAATTTGATTTTTGTTTCGAAAAGCTTTCATTGCGTATGAAGAGTTATATAACTATTTATTTAATCGATGAGTTTTGTTATAAATCAACAGTCCCACATGCACTTTATGTAATAGAAATGGTGATAGCAATATGTATTTACTTTAACATAATAACGACGTAAATCAATAGTTTTTATATAGGTATTTACATACCAACTGATGTTTATAAATAATTTTGTTATATGCCTAAAATACTTGGTATAGATTTTCTATTTCGTACAAGGTCGACAAAAATCGTACATACAAGGCGGAGAAAATCTACCCCTAATGAAAACAGGCGTGCACAAAATACAATCAGAATCTCATTACCCACTTATAGCAAAATTTCGATTTTAGTAGCACGTGCCTCTTCTAAATTGTACACGTGTTTGTGTCGATTTTAATATTTATATTTTGCAAACAGTATCTATATCGCGATGAAAACTTGTGAAATATCGATTATGTTCAGCACCGATAATTTGGATTAGAAGTAGTTAATAGGACATTTTTTTTTTTGAATCTAATGGTTGTGACAAACAATGGTAACAATAACGGCAGTGGTAGTTCTAGTTCCACACACAGTGGAGATTTGTTTTGTACGACGAAAATAGTAATGATTCTTTAGAATCAACTTATTCTTTAATAGTGATCAAGAAAACAGTTCTACTATCTTAAAGTAAGAGTTGGTGTTTCTTAATTAAAGAAAGTTAATCAAAATTATCTAACTAAAAGAAAAGTACATAGTGAACATTTTCAGTCGCCTACATCGTCATCGAAAAAGAAGCAAGTGTCCCCAACAGCAAATTCAACAAAGACAAGCTGCAAATCTGCGAGAAAGAAAACGAATGCAGTCGATTAATGACGCCTTCGAAGGACTACGTGCTCATATACCAACTTTACCTTACGAAAAAAGGCTTTCTAAAGTTGACACTCTTAAATTAGCTATAGGGTACATAAATTTTCTTAGCGAACTTGTTCGAGCTGATCGAAATTCTACGTCTGGAGGATTCAGCGGTTTAAGTAGAAACAATCAAAGAGACGAACCTAAAAAAATTATTGTTCGAGGTAAGAACATTAAAATTAGAAGTAGACAGTAACCACAATTAGAAAGCGAATAAGCATCTGCTTGCGTAACTAATATTGATAGACGGACAATAGTATATGCACTCATCGAATACCATATTAATTTAAGGGTGAAGTACCCCACATCCTAACATAATCAATCTTCAATGGAACCACAACTACATAAAAAGATCTTTGTCGTATTTACATCATAATATGGCGATAAATAAGAGCAATTGATTTTTTATTGGTTTAACACAATGCCGCACTGCTATAAAAGTTTGACGCTTACAACATTCAATTGTGATCTCAGAAATGATATATCTCAATATTTTCGCATTTTATATGCGTATTTAAAATAAAATCAAGTTCAAGCTCAATAAGGACGATATCCCTATTTTTTTTTGCTTCACTAAGCTCTTATTACAAAAATTTTTTTACTGCCGTTACAGGTAATTAACGAACATTTTGCTAAAGTAAAAATAAAACCAACTTTAAAAAAAATACAAGTTTCAAAATATCGAAGTTGTAATTTGATTCAATCAGCTGCATACTACATTTATATAATTTAACTATAGGTACTAAAAAATCAAAATCAACTGAATCAAAAAAATTACATAAAGACTTGTTTTCTATATTATCTTTTTATGAACAAAACTACAGACAATTTGAGAAAACAGGCAAAATTAAAAGGGGGAATAATGAAGGATATTTAACTCTTAAAATCAATATTGTTTCCAATGCGATTTCTTAAGAAAATAAAAATATCGAAACTTTATGTTTGCCTTTTTCTTTAGTTTTCCATAAATTGACAAATAACTAATTTTTACTTTAACAATAATTTCGTGTACAATTTTTAATACAGTTATTTGTTATTACCAAACATAGCATCTAGTAATAGAATTTTTAGATATTTCTGTATTAGCTGATTGATTACACAACAACAAATAAACAGCGCGCAGGTATACCAAAAACATTCCCGCGACCAGCTACCAACTCCGGCATTCATTGTGCATCTACGGGGTTGCAATCAACTTTTTGTTAGAGGTCAGTAAGTAATGTTGAAAAAGTAGCATGACAGTTTTCATAACCTTTTTTCCAATTATCAGTCACCCCTTTCAGAACGCCTGAGTTTCTGTGCAATCCATTTTCGGTTGGTAAATGCACCACTAGCCTCCATAGCTTCAACGATATGCATTTGCTTGAATTCTGTCAGCGAAACGCTAATTTTTCGCTGTCATTCAATAGTCCCGCCATTGTTGATTAGCGTTGACGAACTTACAATAGAATAGATAGAGATAGATGTAATCTGGGGTGTGTAGCACGGAATCAATACTGATTATTGTGCTCCACCTTTCTGAACTTATGCTCCTCCATTAGGTTCAGTTCTCTGAGGAATCTCAGTACTGACTTTGGATTGAGAGTAGTAATTTCTTTCAGTTCGAGGAAATGTTTCCCAAAACAGTTTTATCTTCTAGAAACCGTGGCTTCACATTCCGTAAATAGGTGGATAGGGGTTTTTCGACGCGCAGCAAAATCTGCATGTCGAGTTAGTTGTTACATCAATCTTAGCAAGATGTCCGCCAAGTCGGAAGTGCCCCTTTAGAAAACCAGTGAGAATTCTTAAGTGATTCCTGCTAACTGCTAAGTAATCCTTGTGCTCTTTACCGGTTAAGTCACCTAGTAGAGCGTTGGATTGCCTCAGCCTTGGTAAATTGGCCCGGTGTTCTAAATTTTCTTTCAATCTTATTGCAAGCCCCTAGTTTATTTAGTTTCTTTTTGAAAGTTCTTACCATCTTTGAGCTGGTGATTCAACTGCTCAGCCCTGAGATAGCTGCTTGGTTATCGGACATAATATTGATATGTCTGCCGACACATTCTTGATCCAGGTTAAACTGCACGCAGCGTTCTATTTTGTGAATTTCCGCCCAAAAGGTACTGCTATATTTGTCCATGGGTTCGTAGTATTTAGTGCATGGCCCAAATACCTCCGCACCGGTACCTTCAGCCGTCCTTGATCGGTATGTAAACCAGCAGATGTGACCATCTGGCACTGGGGAGAAGAATCCCCCGGCCGCCCACTTCTCCTTATTGTCTAGTACCGTCCGGAAGTTGACTTCAAATAGGAAGGAGTTTCCCAACCTTGCTTCGGCCCACAATAAACTACTGTTTCTAAGGTAATTTTTGTTGTTAGGCATGCTGATACGGTTTGAGCTATGCAACCCTAGCAAAAGGTTAATTGCAACCCTGTATTTTCTGCCGGTAGGTTTACACTAATAAGCGCTGGTAACCTACTTGCAGGTATCTAGCGTTCACTATGCGCGTAGCCTTAGGTAGATATTCTATGTGTCTAACAAAAAAGTCTCTAGAAGAAATTCGATTTATCGGTTTATTTATTTGAATCATTTAACAATTTTTCTTCTTTCTATAGCTCATAATAAGTAAACTGGGCTCAAAAGAGCGTTTCTTAAGCAATATAGATGACAGAGTTGCTAGTCCTGCGCGTGGTTGGTTTAGCAATACGTAACTGAACGAAGCACACTGA
>JALBCR010004236.1:0-70246 GCA_030710515.1 Abscondita cerata
GATGTTAAAATTTTCGGCTTGGAAACTGTTGCGTAACTCCCTAATCTTATGTATAATTGTGGAGTAATAACATTTTCGTGCACATTATGTTTGCAACTATTTTGAATTGATTTATATTTGCTCCAAATTACTTTCGATGCTTAAGTGAAAATTTAAATTAATGATAGGTATGCTACCGCTGTGGGACCCGTACCATCAGTGGGAACGGTCAAGCGGTAGACGCGTAAATATGACTAACTGAACCACCGCAGGCGCGCTGGTTCGAATCCAGTTGACGGCGAGAGATTCTATCGAGTCAATTTAAAAAAAGGTAAATCAAGGTTCAACAACGTGATAATATAAATAGTTACAAAAATAAGAACAAAATAGTTCCTTTTTATTGTACACGTTGTTACAATATTTTAAGTTGACATAGTTACAACGTTGGTAATATGTTACAAAAAGCAGTTAAATTAACATCACAATGTTACTTTTTTAATTTAACAATTGTTAACATGTTTTACCTTGACATAATCTGTTATATCTACATTTAGTAAACGTTGAACTGCTTTAAATGGAAACGTTACAATGTAACATTGTGATGTTAAAGTTTCGTTTATGTAAAGTTTTTATGTTTAGTGGGACAGCATCATAATTTGCACTGTGAAAATTTTTTTTTTTCAAGAGTCCTGATCCTAATCAACTAATAGTATATTATACACCAAGGTTGTGTAGTCTGTCATTATTGCCTTAGCACCAGTTATAATAAGGTGCGTAGGCAATAATGGACTCCACAACCATGGTGTATATACTATTTTTTCTACTACTAGCCAAATTTAAGCGAAAAATAAAAATAAACATTTTTTTTGTAAAAATCAAGTAGCACAGGAATGCAAATAAATCAAAAAGTATTAAAAGCTACATACGTTGATAAACCAACTGCAACTGATTCACTAAACACTTGTGTGTCATATTTCACCTTCATTTTCTGAAAATTATTCGGAGTGATATGTAAATTAGTGGAGCCAATCGCAGCGGTTTAGATTTGTCTGACATGTAGAAATTTTAATGTCTTTCCAAGATGCTTTTTGTTATTAAAGATTATATCGTATTTAATCAAGTTATTTTGCACCGACTTCAATAAATAGGAGACATCGTAGAAATAATAGATTTTCTTATCGTTTACGAGAAGGTTTGGTTTTTCAGGTGATACATATATTCTTTTAATTAGGCTTAGAAAATTTTACTACTGCCCTAACATTCGCACCGCATTGTAATTGTAGCTTTTCTATGCAGTCTAATACTATCGACTTCAATTTGTCACCTTTACATATCGTATTTGTAAAGATGTAGCACAAGGGTTGTTTAACTTTTTATATATAACTCTAACCATGATCACGTAACAGTTTGAGCTGGCAAAAAATTTAAAACCTACTTTAAAATTAACATTTTGGGGCTCGTAAAATATAATTTTAGTAAAAATTGTTTGTATTCCTCTATTTATCTCCTGCTTCTTAGTAGTTTATTTTTTAAGTCCACTTCGGCTGTCACAATTTGTGCTCTGCTTTCGGGAAGTAATCGTTGGGAGATGTTAACTTCAATTGAAGTGCTTTCTTTTCACGTTGCAATTTAAGAATGTTCCTCCGTAATTTTCTTTACCTAAGAGTATTTGAGCTGCAAGCTTGAGTAGTTTTGGTATAGCTAGAGATGTTAACGGGCATTTATTGCTTCGCCAATATACCTTGCATCATTTGAATATTGGGTTTCAGAAATTGACACTTGTAATTCATTTAGGAATGGCAAGTGTTCACCACATACTCGTTAAGTTTTTAGAGTCGAGATTTTTATGCAACAGATCGGACCTTCCAGATTCTGTTAACCATTCAAAATACCTACAACAAAATGTTTGTAATTTACTTAAAATTCTTGATGTAACTTAACTCGCCTGGTTAAATCTCTTTTGGGAAACCTGAAAAAACTGATTCTACCATCATATTTAATAAATAAATAAATTCAGGTAATGTATTTGCGGTTATGGGATGGGGGCGCGAATTTTAAACTAATGGCATTTTTTTATTCAAATAATTTTATCGTGTTAGGTAATTTTAAGCAGCAAATAAGTTAAAGATAATCACCTGGATATACAAAACTATGTTTCACTCGTTTTTGTTAAACAACTATTCTTAGATTCTCAAAAAATTTGAAATTGTCCATTATTAACCTAGGTCAACAATAGAAAAAATTATTAACCAGTAATAGAGAAATTCAACTTCTCAGTTGGCTAGGAGACGCAATAATTGTCCACTTCACAGCTAGTAGTAGAAAAAATTGTTTGTTGTGTCGTAATTTGATCATTTTATATCTTTTTGAAGAGATTACCAAAGAAAAAGTACCTGAAAACTATTTAAAAGTTTTCTTAGAAAAACTGAAACCGGTGGACCTTAACTAAGAAAACAAATAATAAGTTTTGCAGGTAATTGGAAGAACATTAAATTAAATATAGAAGACTCTTACATATTTGATTATACTAATAGTAATTTGGATATGATTCGTACATTTCTTGTACAGATGCAGATGCAAAGGAAGAAGTAAGTTAAGTAGTCCAAAACGAAAGCTCTGTAATTGAAATTATGTTGAAAAATGCCTAACTAAAATGTTATTGTGCAATTTTAAAATACAATTTGTTTCAAGGGGATTATTCCACATTAGCTGTAACTTACTAATACATACTCGCATTGTCCATTTCATAAGTAAATTGTCCGTAATTATTTTGTACCTTAAAATTTATTAAAAATATGTTACAGAATAGGTTATCAGATACTCGATTAGAATCATTTATGTGGATAAATATAGTAAATAAGGTGTTCAACAACATCAACAATCACGATATCATTAATCGTTTAAGTCAATCAAGCAACCGCATGAAGAACATCCTAATATATTAAATTACCTTCTTCGAAACAAATTCAACAAATATAACAAAATTGTTTTTGATTTATTGTTTATATTAATAATCTACAAAGTAATCTGTAAAAAAGTTGGTACTTTTGCTGTAGGTTTCAGTTTTAAAAATCCTGTCCAACTGTAATTACAGATAATCACCGTTAAATTAATACCTAAAATGGTAGGTTAATTTCAACAAATACAACAAAATTGCTTTTAATTTATTGTTTATATTAATAAACTACAAAGTAATCTGTAAAAAAGTTAGCACTTTTGCCGTAGGTTTCAGTTTTGAAAATCTAGTCCAACTGTAATTACAGAGAATCACCGTTAAACTAATACCTAAAATATTAGCAAGCGAAAAAATTATTTAAAAATTATTTATAAACTTATTTTGTCACAACTGACAATAAAAGTCAATATAACAATAAAAATATTGTTACAACTGACAGAGTAAGTTTTTAAATACTTTTTATGGTACTTTTTAACATTGTTATTATTATTTTAATTAATTGCATGTTTTATGGTTTGTTTGTTACGAAATAATTTATTATCTAGTCATAATTTTGCTTTGTTCACACTTTAGAGCCCGATGAAGGAAACAGAGTTTGATTAAAGTTTCCGAAACGTCGCTAACGTCGAAAAAACACAATAAGTTTGTTTTTTGTTTTATTTCAATCCAACTCCTAAAAGAATGAATACATAAATACACAAAAAAAATATATTTAAAGAAGTAATTTCACATTTATCAATATTGGTTTTATGTTAAAACCCCTATTTAGTATATTTATTAGGATCTCTACTGCTCCGCTAGTTGATTTACCTGATTGAAACCCAAATTGTTCTTTGACGATTAATTTATTATTTATAAAGTGATCATTAGGTTGTTTAAATATTATGTTTTCGATTATCTTAGAAATTATATATATGCTCCTCTGATCTGAAAGTCTCATTTCATTAACACCCGTTGAATAATTATCTACAATGTTTGAGTAGGAGGGATGGGCGCATTCTGGGCCAAAGTTTTATACGCATTGTAATTACACTCTGTACATGCAATTGCACTAAGTACACGGCGTGTACTTGCATGTGCGAAGAGTGGTTGCGGGTGTACATGCACTACCTGCATGTGTGCATGCTTAGTACATTTTTCAATTACTCTCGGTACTTACCGAGGGCATAATTGGGCCAACCCTTTCCGCCGCCCCTCTTGATGAAGTATTATATACTTTCTGTACACGCAATTGTGCTAAGTACACGGCATGTACGTACCTACATGTGTGCGTGCTTTGTACATTTTCAATTACTCTCGGTACTTGCGGTGGGTGTAATTGCTTCAACCCTTTTCACTGCAAAGCACACGATATCAGCTACAATACCAGTCCTAACGATTTAGCCGCAAGACATCGTGCTGATCATTTGCTCCAACAAAAAGCTTGGGAGCGGTTCAAGTCAAAAGACGCAAGCTTGGGTGAAAGAACAGCTGCTCTAACAGTTAGTGCAGCTATGCGGGCTAAGCGGTCATTAAGCATGGATTTGAATAAACCAAAAACTAAAACCATAAAGCGAAAAATAAAGAAGCGAAAAATAAAGAAACGAAGAGCGAGAACGTCGTTCAACAAAGTTCGTCGGATGATTAAGAATAGACTTTATGTATGAAGTTCATTACGACGCTGACAACAATAAATGGGTTATCGGAGATTCTGTTGTTGATATCCGCGATAAGGATTTTATTATTAATGGACGTTTGTATAAGGGCACACCTGGCTTGTACGAGCTGATATTTATGAAAAAACCGGATAGAAAGCTGATTCACAAATCAGATGAGCTTAAGTATGTGAGCATTCTTTATGATACAAATGTCTATAGAAGAGCGTATGACCCTGACGGACCGATTAGAGCAAACAGAGCCTTAAAATATATTGATACGATCAAGCCATTATTACACAATCAGCGCAGACGAAAAAAACAGGCGCGTCGTGAACGAAATGATAATGATAGCAGTGATGATGATAGTGACGGATCTTTGTCGT
Source organism: Abscondita cerata (assembly GCA_030710515.1). Taxonomy (NCBI): domain Eukaryota; kingdom Metazoa; phylum Arthropoda; class Insecta; order Coleoptera; family Lampyridae; genus Abscondita; species Abscondita cerata. The sequence continues at coordinate 4,956 of JALBCR010004236.1, forward strand.
AGAGCGTAGAGGGACAAGGTTTGTTTAAGCAATTCAGAAATAAACCCGTAGAGTACAGATACTGGAACAATGTTCACGAGTTGATGGATGAATTACAAGTTTTGTGGAGCGAGAAGACTGCTGGAAACAGTGGCGTCAGAAACGAAATAATATCAATTTTAAAAGAATTATACGAAGACGGCTACATCGAAAACATGCCTTATACTATATAACAGCAATCGTGTTGCATTTTATGGTTAATGTTCGATCGACACCCGAAACAATAATGTCGTCTATAGACAAATTTGGCCGCATGCATAACAACGCGAGCAATTGCGCAAACACATTAATCGAACCTCTAATCTCAAAAACTAACGCTATACAAAAAACAGTGAATAAAGAAATCGCTACTCTTTTAAGTGCGCTACCTGGGTATGTCAAGACAAAAATGGATGCCGCATTCAAAGAGTTGTTTAACGAAAATCCACTTCTGAGAAAAACTAATCTATCAAATCGTTTGGTGCACATACATAATCGCATAGAGGAGCTTGCGACATTGCCAACCGCATCGCCCATCTTGCGGACAATGGAGAAGCTCAACAATCGTATTGTAGAACTTGATGTATCAGCATCAGTGACAGGTCAAATTCTGGTGTATTTAATGGAACACCTTAAACAAAAAAAGTTGTTGCAATCAACACCTGTCCTAGAGACGTTTATAAAGACATCCGGGGAGATACAAACTAAACATAGACATCGCTTTAACATGTCTGTTGATAAATTTGGGCGCTCGTTATCGACGTCGATGTCGCCGTCGAGTGCATAATCACTACGAGGTCCTCCCGGTGTAGGTTTTAAGATAACGGCCGACAACAACTACGACATGGAAAATAGAAGACTAATTAACATCGCAGACCCTCTCGATTTACATAACGCGATCAGTTTAAAATGTTACTTGGAAGTTAAATATTTCCTTAACAAAATGCAACTGAGAAACGTCGGCTATCCACAAACTGGAACAGATGCTGCAAATAAGGCATACGTGGATGCAGCGAGTCGTGAACTTTAAAGTGCTATTGACGCTTATGCGAATACTATATAGGCCGAATTAAAAATAGCGGTTAATAAAATAAATGACATCTAGCAAACGATCACTAAAGATATCAACGAAATTATTCAAAAAGTGATTCCCGATAATGTAAAAACAACGGTGAGCGTTGCCATAGGAGATATGTTTAAACAATCAATTTAAGACAATCCGTATGTAAATGGACGATATCTGAACAAATTAAAATCCGATATTAAAACATTAAATGTTCGAATAGATTCCGATGTTAAATCTAGAGATGATTCTATACGTAATTTAAGAACAGATTTGAGCAAAATGAATAGTCTGTTGCAATACTTAAGCGGGAACGCAAGCGTCAAGCGTAACACGCCGATAAAAAAATAACATGTCAAAGCAGCAGGTTGTAAATGAATTTCATAAGCCCGCTACAAGAAATTTCAGACGCCGAAAAGTCATTATTAAAACTTACAATGATACGTGGGAATTATATTTGGCAGAATTCCAACCGTTTTCACGAATTAATAAAGGGTTTCGATACATCTTGGTTGTTATCGACCGTTTTTCAAAATATTTATGGCTGCGCGCGGCAAAATCCAAACGAGGCAAAGAAATTACTAAAGCGATGGCCGATATTTTTCGTAGTTTGGGGCGGACGCCAAAAAATATACAAACCCATGCTGGAAAAGAGTTTTACAATAGCGCATTTTTTAAACTCATGGATAAGAAAAAAATTAATCATTATTCAACGTATTCTACAAAAAAGGCGTCTATAGTCGAATGAGTGATCTAAACTACAAAAAACCGATTCTATAAATTATTTAGTCTGCAAGGTAATTATCGATGGTATAATTTAATCGACGAAGTCGCTGAAGACTACAACGGTACGAAGCATAGAACAATTGGTATGAAGCCGCGCAACGTAACACCGAAAACAGACTTGAGCCGCGTATTTGGACACCGCGTTATAAAGTAGGTGATATTGTTCGAATCTCTAAACATAAAGGTGCATTTTCAAAGGGGTACAATCATAACTGGACTGCAGAGTTGTTTAAAATTACCAAAGGTCAAGTCACAAACCCCGTTACATATTTACTGGAGGATGTGTACGGTGACCCGATTCGCGGAGGTTTTTATCAAGAAAAAATTATGACAACTAGGCACCCTGATGTTTATCTAATCGAAAAAGTATTAAAACGACGCGGGAACCGTCTTTTTGTTAGCTGGCTTGGACACAAAGAAAACAGCTGGATCAATGCCGAAGATATTTTATAGGTGTTTTTAAATACTTACTTACTTGCTTTTATGAATGTAATAGAAAAATCTGTAAAATAAAAAAACAAAAATATTTGCGTCAAGTCACAAACCCCGTTACATATTTACTGGAGGATGTGTACGGTGACCCGATTTGCGGAGGTTTTTATCAAGAAAAAATTATGACAACTAGGCACCCTGATGTTTATCTAATCGAAAAAGTATTAAAACGACGCGGGAACCGTCTTTTTGTTAGCTGGCTTGGACACAAAGAAAACAGCTGGATCAATGCCAAAGATATTTTATAGGTGTTTTTAAATACTTACTTACTTGCTTTTATGAATGTAATAGAAAAATCTGTAAAATAAAAAAACAAAAATATTTGCATCTATTTATTTCAAAAAAAATCACGTGCGGGAGCGTAAACAATTACATACATCAATTATAATTAAAATACGAATACATTTGAAAACACATGTGCACATAGAACTAAAATTGTTCAAATCCTCGTTAATTGATACGCTTAAAACTTATTACTTACTCACATATTTTTAAACACGCAAGCATGTAAAACCTAAAAAAGCATGCTAATTATAAAATATGAACACGTTTTATGAATATCTACAAATTTTTTAAAACGCGCTAGTACACATTGACCTAAAATTGATTGAATTCAAACGAATCGAAGTCCATAAAACGCATTCTACTTATTTTTAAGCATACATATAAAACTTAAAAATATTGGTTACAATGCAACTTATTTCTAAGCGTAAAAAAAAATTTGCTTATAATTAAATATGCAAGAGCAACTTAAGATATGGCGCAATTTTAGTGGTACAATAAACACGAATATGATAATAGTAATAATTTAATTACAGATCAGATATTATCATGCAACTATTTTGGTAGCGAACAATGTCCCCACGCTAGCGTATTTATTTCATGTGATTGAACAAAACGTTTATTATCAGAACCTGACAGAGCGATATTATTTTGTCGAATACTAAAAATATCATGCTTAAAAGAACGTATGTGACTTTGATCTCGTACAAATGTAGCATTTTCAGTCAAACACTTTAAGTAATCGTCAAATGAAATGTTATTTTGAACAACCCTCTCTAAAACGCCTTTTGCTTTTTTTACTGTTTTTACATCATTTGCACCGGCTTTGGTAACATTTGAATGTTGTATTTTGAAACTATATAATTTGGCCTTCAAACCTATAAATTCTACCATTATCCTGCCCGCGTTTTCATCTTTTATTAAACCCACAACCTTTTTATTACGTCTCGTGATACCGAAAACATTATTTTCTGCATATTCGCTCGCATCAAAAACATGCGAATCTACTTTCATAGCGTCATATACAGTGTGTCCGTAAAGTATAGAACAAATTCATTTTTAGCTAAACAGACCATTTTAGGAAATAATCCTGAAACACGTCGATTTTTTATTTTAATTTACCGTATTTTAAAATAATAATCTAATATACAGGGTGAATTACTTTCAAGTAATGACGTCACCGTCATTTTTTTTAAATGGAACACCCCCATTTTGTTTCAATTTTTGGATTACTCTAGCTGAGCTGATTCCAAAAATGTATCACATGTTGATTCCAATTGGTACAGGGTGGACAAAAATACAATAGTTTTGTGTGTGCTCATAAAGTAACGCATAACATTCTTTATTAGTTAAATTAACAATATTATCAAAAAAGCTTATCAAAAAAATCGTCTTTACTAGGCAACGCGACAATGTCAGTCAATTTTTCATAACAATCTAAATAACTGTAACACATAACGCCTTTTCTCGCAACCAAATTAAATTTATTTTCACACAAATTTGAAAATTGCGTTTTTCAAATACAAAGCTGGTTTATATCTAAATATGTAGCCAATTTTTCTAAAAAACTATTCCAAAAACTAAATGAGTCGATAAATCTAAATTTCATGTTGTTTGCAAAGGTTGCTTCAAATTCGATATATTTCTTTTTAGTTAAGGGCACGACGTAAATACTCTTGCATTTTTTAATTAGTCTTCTGATAAATATATGACCGTAGTAATTCGTTAAAGAGTGAAAAACTACAGATATTACATTTTTATCTTGTAATTTAGATTACAAGTTTGATGCGCGGCACATCTGAAGGATCCCTGAATATGTTCGTGATCTTGAGCTTTGATATCGTTAAATCGAAATGTTTTTCCGCATATTCCGCAGTTTGTTGCACGTTCAAATTCTAATTTTTCCGCCTCTGTTAGCGGCGACATGGGATCAACTTTATCGAAATGAGTTTGATATTTGAATTAATTTGTTTATAAACCACTCATCTCAATCTAACCCCCTGTAGTAGCACAGTGCAAATAATAACCTACGCTAAAGGGTTGGTGATATTGAAACTTATCAATTAACCTCTTCAGACCTGATTTATTTACAATTTTCTACAGAATTTGATAACATTTGTACAGAATACTGTACATAAATTTGTAAGCGTTCTTATTACTACTTAGAAGCGATTAGTACAAATCAGACCTTTTGTACAGTATAGTGTACATACTAAATTGTTATACTTGTGAATACTGTCATCTGTTGAGTGGTAGTAAAATTTTATTTAGGTATGTAAGTTATAGCCTTTCGCGGGAATAACATAACCTTTTATGCTCTCTACTTACAAGGTAAGTTTTATAAATTATTACGCATTTCAATATAATTACACCTACCAATAACGTTTTCAGAATTATGCCTTTACATTGCTAATTAGTTAATTTTTTCGAAACATTAAAATTTCGTCGTAATTTTACCCACCAATTTTAATGTACAGTATTATGTACATTCAACACAAACTTAACTTTTAATTTTTTTGTAGTTTTTTTTGTAAAATGTATCGCGGATTTAGAAATCGATCAGAGTATATATTATCGCTTCTACAAAATGGAAATGACTCTGAAGTTGAAAATCTGAGTGATAGCAATGATGAAGATGATGAAATTAATAAGTTGCTTACTGAAAACGATTTACCAAGCAATTTACTTGAAACAATTGACGACATTCTTTTAGAAAGTGATAATGAAAATGAAGACCAAAATATTTTAGAGATTTTGAACAATAACACTGAGCTATACCAAGAAGGAAGTAAAAATGGAGATCAGAGCAACAACAATAATCAACAAGAAGAAGATTTAGAAAACTTGTATTTATTTTTGGGTAAGTTTCTTGTTACCTTTTGAAACATAAACAATTACATGTATTTCTTAGGGATTGCAACTGAAAAAACACATATAAAATGGTCTAAAAACAAAAATCTATTTACTCCAAACGTTGTACACTTTCGCAAAGATGATGATGACTCTATTCCTGAGCTTTTATCACCATTGTCATATTTTTTGAAATATATTCCAGAAAATATGTACGAAAAAGCTGCAGAATTTACTAACATATACGCTCATCAAACAAATCACACAATAAAACCGTGCAACTCTTCTGAGATAAAAATTTTAGTTGCCTTGCACATTGCTGCAGGAACTTTAAAATTTCCTAGAGTTCGCATGTATTGGGAAAAAACGTTGAATATTTCTTTATTTATTAACAACATGTCTAGGGACAGATTTTTTCAACTCAGGAACAATCTTCATTTTGTGAACAATTTAGAAAGACCCGACAGCTGCAATGATATATTTTACAAAGTGAGACCTCTCTATGACTCAATAAGAAACCGGTGTTACCAATTACAGTTACCAGAGGAGTTATGCGTTGATGAACAGATGGTACCATTTACTGGAAAAATATCTGTATTGCAGTACGTTAAATCTAAACCAAATCCATGGGGAATTAAAATTTTCGTTCTTTGCGGAAGCAATGGGATAGCATATGATTTTATTATATATCAAGGCAGTAAAACAGAGATTAATCAGATGGTTGTACAGAAATTTGGATTAGGAGCAACAATGGTTTTGGCACTTTCTGAAAGAATAACTTGCCACGGCCACATTTTATATTTTGATAATTATTTTTCCTCATACCATCTTTTACAAATATTAAAAAAAAGAAATATTTGCTGCTTGTACCATACGTATCAACAGATTTCAAAAACCAGCACTCTCAACAGACAATGAAATAAAGAGAAAATGCATGGGCAATGAACGAGGATACTCAGAAGAATGTTTCAGTGCAGACGGGGATGTTGTCGTGACAAAGTGGATTGATAATCGTTCTGTACTTCTTGCTTCCAACTTCATAGGTATTGGAGAAACTAACAAAGTGAAGAGATGGTGCAAAAAGAAAAAAATACATTGACGTCGATAGACCCGAAATTGTTGCTAAATATAATTCAGGGATGGGAGGTGTTGACCTTCTTGATCGGTTGATAAGCCATTACAGAATATATATAAAATCTACTAAATGGACCCTCAGGATGATAACGCACGCGATTGATTTTGCTCTGGTGAACTCCTGGCTAGAATATCGTATAGATTGTGAAAAATTAGGTGTAGCAAAGAAAAAAGACTTGATCTTATGCATTTTAGGATGCAGGTTGCCAATGATTTAGTAAATGTCAACAAACACCTTCTAAAAAACGGGGTAGACCAAGCAGTAGCAACATAGAAAATCCTATTCCCCGCAAAAGAGGCGAAGTTAGACCTTCTGACGACCTTAGATTTGATGGAGTTGATCATTTACCCGAACATGACCAGCAAAGGAACCAGCACGTTGTAAACGTGCGGGTTGCAAAGGTCGTTCTCATTATAAATGCATGAAATGCAATATACATTTATGTATCTGCAAAGAGAGAAGCTGTTTTTCTGATTATCATAGAAGATAAATTTCGATCTATGTCTAGCTGCCTAATGTACAGAATAATGTACATATATTTTCGGTAATAAAAAACAATTTTTTTTATGTAATCAGTATTATTTATTCTACATACACATTTAAGAAAGTATATTTTTAGAAAAAAAAATTTTTTTTGCTGTTTTTTAAATAGTCAGGTCTCTAGCCATTCTATAGTTTTATGTACACAATACTGACCACTAGGTCTGAAGAGGTTAAAGAAGCGCTATCGTCATCATTTCGTTTTACTAAAAGGCATTCAAAATCCGCATATATAATAAAAGGTAATGACATTTGATTCGCGTAATTTTTAAATATGACAGTTGATCCTTTTTTTGGCATGATAACTTTACATTTGTTTAAATTTATACATTCTAATTTATGTTTTTCCAAACGCTCAGAGCTAGAGAAATAATTTAAACAATGCTCACATAAATAAACTGCATGGTGATGCTTTGTGGCTTGTAATCTAACAAGTCGCCATAAATGTTTGATTAGACAGAAATGGAATTTAATACGTGATTTACAACTATTATTGGAATCGGCTTCATCTCGGGTTGTGCTGAGATCTGCATCGGTGCCGCGGCTGCATGCATCACCATCTAAGCCACTGGTACCAGAATCTTGGTCGTCCCCGTCTTCATTACAGCTCTTGTCATCCTCGTCGCTGCCGTCGTCTTCTACCTCGTAGCGGTCCTATACCATCAGCAGGTTGACATGGTTAGACTTCACGTTTGATGTAAGATACGTGGGCACCGTGATAAACTTTCCGTTCTTCTTTTTTTGGAGCATGTACACATTGATTGAAATATTGTTATTTTGGTGCTCAAATTTCGGGATTTGAACCAACGACATGGGTTGCTTGATGCCCTCCAAGTTTAATTTTTCACTATAATGAGGATACGATGTAACACGATGGGCTTTTCTGTCCGTTGTGCGGCGGCCAAAGAGCCGCGATAATGGACCAAAAGAAGCAGCCATTGTCCTTGTTTTGAATGTTAATTGCGGCGTGTTTGAGAGAGCGATTTCACGAGGCAAGGGCAAATAAAAGGAAGCGTGTAGAATGTCTCCGCATTTATTGATATTGACGCCCAAAGATACGATACGACAAAGTGCCCACCCGGAGTCTTTTTCGTCAAAATTTTCAATCTCTTTCATCAGAGATTGTACGACATTTTCAGCAAACCACACAGCAAAACCACTTTTATTCAACCTTTCGTTGGCTTTGTTCATCAATAACAAATAAATTTTAGTTGAAAAGTTTTTGATGTCACGTGTTTCACTACCGTCTATTGAATTCTTTAGAAACTCACCAGATAACACGAAGTTTATTTTTATATTTTGGTTCTTCTTTCGCAGCAAAATTATAACCCTTCGCCATAACGCCGACAGTCAGAAAAAAATGGTTCGACGTATTTATGTCTTAAATTCAGGATGATGCTTGTTCTAACTCTGCACGAAAATGCGGATTCCGTATCAATCCAGCAGATTCTGCTAGTCCGGTTCTTCTTTGTTGACTTTTTCTTCTTGTTTAACTCACATAATAAAGTTTTATATACCAGTAAATTCGAAATAAACGATTGAATAACCTGCATTGATGCGGTGTTTTCCGGAAGACTATCCTTTTGCACTTTTGATGCCAAGCGAACGTATTTGCGCACCAGTTTTAAAAATATTTCTATTTTTCTATAACACTTTTTTTTAGTTAATGAATTGTAAGAATATTTTATTTTTTCTATGGCACTTGTTGTTAAACTATTTAACGACATTTTATAGTTAATTTTCACTATTGTTATTAATATATTCACATTTATTGTGCAACTAGAATTGCGTTATTTCTTTTGCGCTTTTGTGTGATGCCCGCATCGCCTCAAACTACTGCTTGCAACTAAATTGAAGCAGCTCGATGTTTGCCTCCGTAGAGCCGGTTTTCGTTCCTACCCTCTTAGCGGCGTATTCTTTTTTTTTATTTCGACAAGCCGCTGATCCGTAAAATAGCTCTCGAGACGCTTCGGAAGATAGTAAAAATTATTTCCTATAACTATTATAATTGCTCTTCCGAATTTTTCGACAACGGCGCGAATATCATTAATTAGATATTCTTTATGCAGCTCGAGGTCTTTAATTAGGCCTCTACTAGCGTTATCGCACTGACCCACTTTGTTAAGTTCTGCGAAGTCGATTGACGAAGTCATTGTTTTAACGAGTCACACATATATGAGTCTTAACCCTTTAGAATGCGCTGATATACTGTAACCCCCCCTAAAAACCCTGCATTTTTTTGGATTCAATTTACTCACGGGCTGTATAATTTATACCGTCTGGTTTTTAATTAGTCCTTTTGATATAAAACTGGAATGTAGCTTTATAAAACAACCCAAAACAATAAAAAAACATTTTTTTTTACTTTCCTATAGTTGTATGTATAATTTTACAGCGTTGAATATTTTCTATTTAAACCCTTTCATAATAAATTAGATAGATAAGAGCAGCAATCAATAAATATTGTTTTTTATTACCATGATAAATATGCGTGGTTGTTTTTGTTTTAAGAGATTAAATAGCTTGATAATGACGAAATCAAATATATTCTTCGTTTAAATTTTATTGCGCCTAATTAAAAATATTTTTTCTCCGCTGGTGCCGCTGATGGCACAAACTAATATTTTTGTAATTAGTTGCAATGAAATACAAAAATTGATTAGCGCCTCAACTTAAACATGCAAAATTATTTCGGTGATATTAATTAAACATTCAATTTATGTTGACGACTTACGATATAATTTCACGTATTGAGACCACCCGTTAGAAGGTATTTCGAACCTGATAAGCAGTTACATAGTCGATTCTTCAATAATTATAGCCAACCTAACAGTTGGCAAGTATACAAATTTTTTCGAATCGCCTGCAGTAAAGTAAAAATTTGTATACTTGCCAACTGTTAGCAGTTACATAGTCGATTCTTCAATAATTATAGCCAACCTAACAGTTGGCAAGTATACAAATTTTTTCGAATCGCCTGCAGTAAAGTAAAAAAAATTTGTATACTTGCCAACTGTTAGGTTGGCTATAATTATTGAAGAATCGACTATGTAACTGCTTTACATACCTGTCGGCAAAGTTGCTAACATTTTCGTACGTGAACGCTTTCACGAGTCGACACTAGATGTCGAAAAACTTATCATTTAAATATTGTGATCCCTCCAGTAGGGCATATAGTCGACAGCGCGCGTTTGTACAATAGTGAACTTACACTCGAGTTCTCTCACTCCCGATGAGTCCCAAAAGGACGAAACAGCTGTCGGGTGATTCTCAGTGTTTGTTTGCTATTGTACAACCTCTTGCGTACTTTACTGCAGGCGATTCGAAAAAATTTGAATACTTGCCAACTGTTAGGTTGGCTATAATTATTGAAGAATTGACTATGTAACTGCTTTACAGACCTGTCGGCAAAGTTGCTAACATTTTCGTACGTGAACGCTTTCACGAGTCGACACTAGATGTCGAAAAACTTATCAAAAAAAAAATATATATATATATATATATATATATAAATTTTTTTTAATAAATTAGATCGAACGTTTTATGATTTATTTCAATCAGATGGGTAATTTACATGTGTTTATAGGTGAGTCGATAAAACAAGTGTTTTCAGATTTTCGCGCTTCGGTAATAAAATAAGCGGTTGCTATTTTAAACTAATAAGAGCTTAATTGCGCTTGTTATTAATGTTCCAAGAATGATTTAAAAAAAAACAGTGCACATAGGTTCCAACTTGTTCGGTATTCTCTCTATGTCTGCTTAATGATCCACCTGCATGGCGGCGAGAGGCAGCGTCAACGACAGGTAATTATAGCCGGCCATCTTGCATATCATTATCAATATATCGCAGTTCTAATCAGAATCACCTCATTAACGTCGTTCCACTGCCTCGAGAGGGGGCGAATTATCCAATCATCGCACTCTTATCAACAAGTACTCAAAAAGATGACCCACCCACAAGATGGTGGAGTCATGCTGGCGCCCATCTTACTTCATCAGGGGGGGCGGCAAAAAGGGTTGAAGCAATTACACCCACCGCAAGTACCGAGAGTAATTGAAAATGTACAAAACACGCACACATGTAGGTACGTACACGCCGTGTACTTAGCACAATTGCGTGTACAGAAAGTATATAATACTTTATCAAGGGGGGGCGGCGGAAAGGGTTGGCCCAATTATGCCCTCGGCAAGTACCAAGAGTAATTGAAAAATGTACTAAGCATGCACACATGCACTGCATGTACACCCCCAACCACTCTTCGCACATGCAAGTACACGCCGTGTACTTAGTGCAGTTGCATGTACAGAGAGTAATTACATTGCGTATGAAACTTTGGCCCAGAATGCCCCCATTCCTCCTACTTGTTTGAAACTACGTTATCAAGACACCTGTCTATTCGCGTGTTTTGCGATATAAGGACTTTAAGATTATACGAGTATACCAAATTTTGAAAGTCCATATTCATTTTGTCATTGGTATGAAATGGTATATTGAAATTGCCTATCATCATAACTTTGTTATTTTTTATGAATCTTGAATGTAGTATTTTACTTAATATACATAAGAAATTTTCATAATTTCCTAATGGTGCTCTATATATGCATATGACTATAAGTTTTAGTTGTTCGATTTTAATAGCTGCTAGTTCACAGTCAAGCTCTTGAAATTTTGCTACAATATCCTGCCTATTAAATCATTTAATCGAAGATTTTGTTAGAATTAGCGTTCCACCATGCTTTTCATGTTTTGGTTCAAAAAAAGACGCTACATTATAGTCGTTGACACATATAAATTGGCTAGCGCCAGACGATAACCACGTTTCACTAACACATATACATTCGCAATTCGTATCACAATTATTTGGGAACACTTCTAAATTTTATATTATTACGTTGTTGAACCTTGATTTGCTTTTTTTTAAATTGACTGGATAGAATCTCTCGCCGTCAACTGGATTCGAACCAACGCGCCTGCGTTTGATTAAAGTTTCCGAAACGTCGCTACCGTCGAAAAAACACAATAAGTTTGTTTTTTGTTTTATTTCAATCCAATTCCTAACAGAAGGAATACATAAATATACCCAAAAAAATAATAAAACCAATGTAGGCACAGTATTCTAAGTCCTAAGCAAGGCTTTCGACTGTGAATGAATATCTTGTAAAGAAACTTCAAAATTACAAAATACGAGGTAATGATTTAAATCTCTTGAAATGTTTTCTTTCAAACAGAAAGCAATTACCTAAAATCAACGAATCAAAATCTGAGGTCGTTAGTCCAATGCATGGAGTACCGCAAGGAAGCTCATTAAGTAATTTGTTGTTTTTAATATATATAAATGATTTTAAATATTTCATCAACAATAAGTGTATCTTATTCGCGGACGATACGTCGATCACATGTGAAAATAATAATATCAATAATCTGATAAACGACGTAAATGAAGCTCAGTCAAGAGCCGAGCGGTGGTTTTCTAGTATTAAGCTATCATTGAAAAGAACGAAGACAAAGCATGTAATTTTCTCTTTAAAAAAACTCGGTAAACGCAACAAAAGATGGACCCAACCACGTTAAGCTCTTAGGATTAGTCCTCGATCTAAAGTTAACATGGGAAGACCATGTAGTAACTCTCTCGCAACAATTGGCAAAAAATATATTTGTGTTAACAAACATCTACAATAATGCAAATCACAATGTTGTTTTGACTGCTTATAATTCACTATTCCACTAATTAATATCTTATTGTATATTAATATGGGGACATTCAAGTCACATAAAAACGATTTTTAAAATGCAAAGAAGAGCGGCCAGAACAATTTGTGGTTTAAATTTTCGTGACGATGTTACAGAATGTTTTATATCTAACAATATATTTACTTTCCCTTGCGTGTACAGGGTGGGTCATTTACGACACTTTTAAACGGAGCTTCTTCATCCAATTGAGATAGGCAAAAACTGATGTCGGTGTCTGAGCCTTATTTTTAATGAAAAACACAATGGTGAAAACCACATGGCAATATCTATTGTAGTGTCGGAGATACAGGGTGATTTTTGAATATCTGCATTTTAGAAAAATGTCTGTAAATTGTTTCCATTTGAAAATTTTCAATTTCTGCAAAAACATTGCTACAGCACTTTTTTACGTAGACTCCAATGCAGTTTTCAAAATGAGTATAAGGGGTCACGTCAAGAAAAAACCGAAAAAATAGAAACATACAAGGCGTGCTATTTAAAAAAGCTAAGTTTGGTCCAATTCATTTTTGAAGTGCCCCGTATACTCAGTCTGAAAACGACTTTGGATTCTACGTGAAGATGTGCTACAAAGAGGTCTTTGCACATTCCTAACAAGAAACAAACCACAGACATTTTTCAAAAATCCAGATTTTACAGAATCACCCTGTATCTTTGAAACTATAATAGATAACGATATGTGGTTATCTCCATTGCGTTGTTAATTGAACTGAATGACAAAGCTATACCTACGCCGTTGAAGGACGACATATTCAGAATGCGCCTCTTAAAATCGCACGCAAAAAATTTAAGATGCTTAAAAATAAAAAAATAAAGTAAGGCATAAAGTGTGTTACATTTTTGAAATGGGTATTTATGAGAGAAATAAAATAAATAAAAATATACAGGGCGTTCTATTTTAAAAAAGTAAGTTTGGTACGATTACTTTTTGACGTGACCCCGATACTCATTTTCAAAACGGCATTGAGTGTACGTAAAAAGTGGTGAAGCAATGTTTTTGCAGAAATTAAAAATTTCCAACAGGAAACAATTTACAGACATTTTTCTGAAATGCAGATATTCGAAAAACACCCTGTATCTCCGATACTACAATGGATATGCGGTTTTCACTTTTGTGTTTCTCATTAAAAATAAGCCTCAGACACCGACATCAGTTTTTGCCTATCACAATTGGATGAAGGAGTTTTCCTTTAAAAGTGTCGAAAATGGCTCAAATTTTAGAATGCATTAAATTCTCAAAAAAATTTTAACAGGTATTTAGTACATAGCGATGTAAATTCCTTCAACACACGAAACAAAGATAATATATCTATACAATTTACTCGTCTTTCCAAAACCATGAATTTTAATAATTATATTGGTCCAAAATGCTTCAATAAAATACCTGCTAATATAAGAAAAAAAAAATTTGAGGAAATAAAGCGCATTGTTAAATCTTTGTTAATAGAACATGCTTATTATAGTGTAACCGAATTCCTATCATGCAAAATCATTGAATCGCAGCTGCTTTAAATGCATTTTAAAATGTATCTGACGTACCAAAAATTATTACATTATTATGGTCAATAAATTTATCTTATCTTATCTTAAAATGGTACGTTAATTTCAACTAATACAACAAAACTGCTTTTGATTTATTGAATATATCAATAAACTAAAAGTAATCTGTAAAAAGTTGGTACTTCATTTATTTAGGGTACGTTTTGGACTGTCAGATAATTATGCTTTTCTGTAGATTTTGATAAGAATTGATAAATTTACAGTAAAATTATTAACAAAAAATGAAGAATAAAATTTTTTATCTAACGCCTTGTATCTTTTTCCACAGCAATATTTTATTAAAGCATATTGTGTCTTATGGTTATCTTTTGGTCTAAATAACCCGCCCTTAGCCTATGTCCCAATAGTTATAAATCCCTGTATATTGCTATGTATAAAATACAAACACTTGAAGTACCTACACAATTCTGACACCAAATGAATATAAAAAAGGATTAAAATTTTTTAAAACCAAGCTTAAGCCGCATGAGTTGAATTGTTTTTATACGTTCCTGAAACGAAAATAATGGATTAAATTGTATTAGAAAAGTAAGCTTACCCATTTGCAATAATAATAAGTGTCGATGACATCGTCTAGTGTTAATCTATAAATAATAAGTGATATCTCGTTGATCTAATAAAGCACCCAAAAAGTACATATGTCTTTGTATATTGATGTTTATAACGTGAAACCCTGCAAACATTCACTTGAATATGAAAATAATCAATTATCGGAAACAAATAAATACAAATAAAGACCCACATGAGTTAGCATTTATTGGTGTGTTATTTAACACAACGAAAGTAATGCTTACGTCAGAAAAACAACCCAAGTCAAAGAAAAGGAAAAATTTACAATATAGGGTAGAGTGGTGAAATACGCCCCACATTTTGAATAAAATCAATATTTCAGAACGCAAATATATATTTTGGGTTATTGGTACATAGGAACTTAGGAACATAACTAATGTTTCATAAAAAAATGTGTCTCTAAAAATTAACATCATGGTATATAAAAAAACAGAATTTAAAAAATCCTAATTGGGGCGTATTTCACCTAGTGCTCGGGAAATACGCCCCAATAAAAAACCTTTGTAGATTATTATTTACCTACGCAATTCATGCACATGGCTACATTATTTGTGCATGTTTCATGCAACCATTTGGTACATTTTGTACACTGAATCCAGTCAGCCTTGGATTTTGTTGAATAATAATATTCACCACACCCAATGCAAAAATCGTCCCCTTCGTCAGAAAGTTCATCGGAACCTGATGAACTCAAAACTGCCTCACTTTCTGAACTAGACGAACTGCAGTATGTTTTTAGTCTGCTGTTATTCTTATTCTTTTTTGTTTGTTTTTTAATACCTTTCTTTGGCCTAGAAGCAATTCCAGAAGTAGAAGGTAAAGCCGGCTCAATATCTTTTGTTAAATTAGTTTTCTTGTTCTCTTGTACAAGGCGCCTCTTCGCTCGATGTATTGGTGATGTCAATTCTAGCGCTTGCTGCTTTCGTTTAGAAGTTTCCAACGGAATGAGCGGAACTGGATTACTTTCTTGAAGAAATTTTGACGGAGTTTCATCTTCCTCATTGTTATTACCTACGTTTGGCGGAGATTGGTGTCTCTTTTGAATTTTATTTTGGGTTGGTACCAGCTCAGGTACAGGTTCAGGTGCAGCTGCAAGGGCATCAGAGACAGGTGAGACTCTTTGAACAGCTTCTTCATTTGCCGCTGCTTCTGCTGCATCAGATATTGCAAAAAGTGGTCTGGAATTGCTTGCGGATTGTAGGAAATACTCCGCAAGCTCTAAAGCCTGATACTCCCGTAGCTACAGTGGCTGCTTTACCCCACGCGTTGCCAATCAAGGTGGAAATCACTAGTCTAGAAAGCTTCCTATTTTTGTGTTGTGTCATCCAATTCTTTGCCTCTTGACCAAAATAGGTTTTTAGGGGGCCAAAGAAAGCTCTATCAAGCGGCTGAAGAGCTTGTGTAGTGTGGCTAGGTAAGCACAATAACACCACATCGTTCTTTGCAGCAGTGTCTAATAAATCTATTGCATTACAATGAGATGTGTGACCATCTAAAATCAGCAGTGCTTTACCTACACCTTTTTAGGCAAAAATGGGTTTTAAACCATTTTAAAAATAATTCACTGTTGATGTAAGAAGACTTGGGGTTCATAAACACATTAGAACCGGGCGGAAGGCCGTCAGAGAATTCATCCTTTTTGTTCTTTCCTTTAAATATTAAAACAGGTGGCATAAAATAACCTTCTGCATTGCAACAGCTAACTACTGAGATGTTTTCCCTCTTTCCGTACTGGTTATTGAATAAACATCTTTGGCACCTTTGATGCCACCACTTTGCCTGCTTTATTGTTGACTTGAATTCCTGTTTCGTCGACATTAAAAATGTTTCCAGGCTTATCAAGCAAATCATTTTCGGTTAAAATTTGCAACAACAACTGAAAATAAGTATTCACGTCCCTTCTGTTCATACCCTTCGCTCTAGCGACAGAAAGACCTTCTGATTTTCGAATAGAAAGTTCCTTATTGCGACGTAGAAACGATCGAAACCAGTCATCTCCCGCCGAACGCTCCTGTACAGAAAATCTGTGAGTAATCCCTAATCTTTCAGCAAACTGGAATGCCATTTTTTTACTGAAGTGGCATCACAAGCAAAGCCAACTTTTCTAGCGCTTTCAGGTGTTTAACTAGTCTTTTCTCATGTTGAAACCCTAATTCTGGATATCGGCCTAATCGTAGTTTTGAACTTCCGGTAGCTATGTGCCTTCTCAGAGTACGCGATGGAATTTCATAAGCTCTACTGGCTTCGTTTACACCCATTTGACGCGAAGTCACTTTTGCATTGCTTCTTCTAAAGCTTCTTCGCTCCAACTAGCCCTATTCGTTTTGCGTATGTATTTCTTGCCCATTCTGCGTACTAAAAGTAAAAAAAAAACACAAACGTCAAACAACAATAATTTCTCACGTGGGGCGTTTTACCAAACGATGGGCAAAAACGCCCCAGTAGCTTTACTATCAACACGAAAACATTTCTCACATGGCAAATAAAAAATTTTGTAGGTTAGGAATCGTAGTTACTTGTAATATGAATAGATAGATAGAAAATATTTGCACTTTCGTAAAAATAATTGTTGACGGCACTTACCTACAAATTTTAGGTACTTCCTATACACGTATTTGAGCTTTAAACGTATTTTTACGATGAAAACACGAGAGCACCACCATTTACTGCCTAGCGCACGTGAACGGAACTCGTAAACTACGTTAGACATAATAAGTCATGCCATCTAGTAATCGGAAGACGAAGTTTTGGGAAGTGGGGCGTTTTTCCCATTGGGGCGTATTTCACCACTTTACCCTATTAAAAATTTTAGCAGTCTATCAAATGAAAAATTAAAAAATTTGAATAAACTAGTCGAAACCCCCGTTCTGTCGGACGGACGGTAAAGGTGCGGCACTTTTTCGGCTGCCACGCCCACCAGGTTTAAGCCACACCCATAAAATTATGCTCATTCAATTTGTTTTAGAGAGATAAATCCAAAAATATAGCACATGCATATTAAAAATTTGTTTCGTCACTTATGCCCAGCCCCCCTGGTAGACACTATACAGGTTTATATTGATCTTCTGAAGCACCATACATGACACTTACATCACAATGTAATATTAAAAATGTACCATACAAATAAATAAATAAAAGAGCAAGTGTTTCATATTTAAAAAAACCATAACATTATCTATCATTTGACGTCTAAATTATGAAAATCCGTGATAATTTTGCAAAAACTAATTTATAAAAGGTGAGATAAAGGTGGGTTATGAAAGAAAAATTCACAATTTTTTGGAAAAAAAATCTACGAGATTATTAGATAAGAATATTAAACAAAACGCGTAGCAGCAAAAGCAAGAAGTCTAAATGGAATTGTTAAATCCACGTTGCTTTGAATAAAAAATGTATTTAATTATGGGTGCTAAATTGGATTTTTTATCGAAAAATTGAGAAAATTTTTCTCTTTACAACAATGTATCACAAGTGTGTCATTATTGTTTAAATACTACTCAAAAAATTAAATAAAATTTTACTGAACAAAAATCAAGTTGTCTTGCTTTTACAAGAACATATGTCATATTGTGTTTGACGTTACATATGAAAACTGAAATACTGCCAATAGTCCAGTACATTTAGGAATTGACCCACCATTTTTGTATACATTTTTTCTCTTACCCACTAATTTGAAAGGGCTTTCTTTGGTTAGTATAAATCTAAATTTGCGCACTCCTAAAACCGACTCTTTTGCTGCCATCTTGGATTTGGTGTTTTTTTTGGGAATTTTTATATCTCGCGTTCTGATTATCGCACAGTCATAAACCGTACCCGCACCGTCCGTCCGACACAGGACGGGGGTTTTGACTAGTTTATTCAAAATTTTTAATATTTCATTTGACAGACTGCCAAAATTTTATTATATTGTAAATTTCTCCTTTTTTGACTTGGGTTATTTTTTCTGACGTAAACAATACTTTCTTTGGGTTAAATAACACACCAATAAATGGTAACTTATGTGGGTCTTTATTCGTATTTATTTATTTCCGATAATTGATTATTTTCATAGTCAAGTGAATGTTTGCAGAGTTTCACGTTATAAACATCCACTATACGAAGACCTATGTCTTAGAATTTGTTTTAACTTATATTTAAAAAATGTTATATGTCAAAAAACTGTGTTTAACGGGAAAAAAGTTATTGCTCTTTAAAAAATTTTTTTTTTCTTTTAGGTTCCTATCTTTTCTCCAGTCCACCTGACGGTTTTTCATGACAGAATCTTATTAAAGACAAAGTAATTTCTAGTATTTGCAAACAAAAATTATCCCCATACAACCCTTTCTCACCCGTCATTCGACGCGCAAAGTTACTATGTTCCAAGCGGGATTTCGAAATACGCTGAATAGAGCTCGCGCTCCGCGCTGAATTTCGTCGTGATCCCCTGTTCATTTATTAAAATAAACGATTGTTATGCATGCATGATACATGAATAAATGTACCTATTTGTTCATTAAAAATTTTGTTGGTGTGGATTTTCATTTAAAAATGAACATTTTGATGGGTTTAATGATCACTGTATTCTATACAAATATTATTCAATTACACTATTGCTATTTGTTAATAATTTATTGGTACATTAAGAAATTCCATTTTTTAACGCAGAACTGTGTTTATATTGAAACAATTAGTATTTCGAGGGGTTTTACTTTTATAAAGAAATTTCTTTCTGGCTTTTTCCGAACTCAATTCCGCACCACCTTTGAGGTTGAGTTCACGGCGCGTTTTTTTTTCATGTGGTTTTCCCGATAGGTTTACTCCACAATTTTCACTTTTCTTTAGTGAATTTTTCACCCTGTCATGATATTGATAGCCATTGTCATTTTCATTCTCAATTATTACAGGTGATTGGCTTGTTTTTCTTTTTAATGAAGCGGTTGATCTTGGTAAAGGTACCATCGTTAGAAGTTTGTCATCAACTTTGTCGTCCTCGACATTCGAGTCCTCTACATCTTCTTTTCCGGTCGTGCAGGTTTCTCCACAGCAAATCTTGCACGAAACAGAACACTTTTCGACATCTACAAGCCCTGCTACAGTTGATTGTACATCCACAAGATACAATGTCCAGAAGTATGCGTGGTATTGGTTTCTGATCGGTTGTCATTGGCTGCAAGTGCATTTATCTCCGAATCGATCCATTTTACACTTAATGATATGTTCGAAGAGAATGTTGTCTCACTGCTGAGCTTGTGGGAGGTAAACGCGATAAGTCGGTGAGGGTTTTCAAGTCAGGTTGCGGAAACGAGCAGCGAGACAACAATTCCTTCAAGCAAATCATCAAGTGCCAAAGTGGATCGGTGCAGAGAAAAAAGCACTTAGAACCAATCACAACCGGTCAGGAACCGATACCAGGCAAACTTTTGGATATTATATCCTGTGGATGTACAATGTCATAAAGCAGGTTTGAAATGTTTTGTTTTGTGCAAGACTTGTCATGGAGAAACCTGCACGACCGCGGAAGAAGGCGTAGAGGACTCGAATGACGAAGACAACGAAGTTGATGACGAATCTCCAACGATGGTACTTTTTACCCAGTTCAACCGCTGTTATGAAAAGAAAGGCAAGCAAACCATCTGTGATAAATGAGAACGAAGATGACGATAGCTATTAATATCATAACAGGGTAAGAAATTTACTAAAAGAAAAGTGAAAACTGTGGAATAGGCTTATCGGGGAAACCACATGAAAAAAAACCGATCGTGAACTCAACCTCAAGAGTGGTGCGGAATTAAGTTCGAAAAAAGCAGAAAAAAATATGTTAGTAAAGCTAAAACCTGTCAAAATATTAATTATTTCAATATAAACACAGTTCTGGGTCTAAAAATTTGTTACTAACTATATCAATGAATTAGTAACAAATAGTAATAGTGTAATTAAATAACATGTGGAAAGTATAAAGTCATCATTAAACTCATCGAAATGTTCAGTTTTTCAAATTTTTATTAAACACATATTTAAACAATGTATGATGCATAACAATCGTTTATTTTAATAAATAAACGGGGGACAAGTCGAATTACACGAAATGCAGCGAATAGCGAGAGCGCTATTCATAAGCCAAGCAACAGAGCATTTTAGTTGACAAAATTTATAGCAGCATAGGATCACTGTCATTATATCTGGAAACGGTAGCTGGTAGTGGGTGCATAGTTTAATACTCCACTTTTTACTTCATATTTTTGCGTTTTTTGCATATAACTTTTAATATATCCATTAGATCGCAAAAAACTGTCAGCAGACAATTTGTAGAGGATTAAAAGACGAATAAAATGCGAACTTGAACGTCTCAATCGGATAAATAGATTCCGAGAAAATTCAAAAAAACTCTTAAACACTCTAATAATTATACGCATTCACATCTTCTACTAAACGAGCCAAAGTCCGTCTGTTCCTTATGTGCTTTTAATTTTTTTGTATTACATTTACCGCCTGATTCTTTGATTGATACATATAAATCACACTGCTCTGATTTAGAGCATGTGTCAAATCAATTTAGTGGCGATCCAATTATTATAGCAGGTGATTATAACTTGCCTGACTATAAGTGGAATAATGAAGAAAATGATTTAAATATTGTTTATTGTCCAAAGTTTGAAAAAATTTATAAGTCTTATGCATTTCTGAGACTAAAACAAATCAATCAAAAAACTAATAATCGATGAATTTTTTCAGATTTAGTGTTTTCTAATATCGAAGATTTACAAATTGATTTGGCATTAGATCATGTTTGTGAAACTAGTGCTCACCATGTTCCGTACTGTTAGGCAATTAATTTGTTAGACAATATTACTAATTTGTCTTGCAGTTTTGAAATCTTTAATTTTGCCAAGCAGACTATACATTATTAAACGACTACTTTGCAACAGTTAATTGGGATTTGTGTTTTAATGGATTGAAGGTGGATGATCAGTTAGATGTTTTTTATAATATTATTTATGATGCCATAAGTAAATATGTTTCTAAAAAAATTATTAGACACAATACTACCTCATACCCAAAGTGGTTTAATTCAAAGCTTATTAGAATTTGCAAAGAAAAGAAAGGTTCATGCTAAATATAAAACATCAGGTAATCAATTAGACTATATTTATTTTAAAACATTACGATCACGATGTAATATACTGAAACAACGTCTTCATAATGCATACATTGATGATGTTAACGCTTGTATTAATGATAATCCAAGGTTTTTGTGGAAATTTATTAGTGATAAAAATGTCAACGTACTATTCCTAATGTGATGAGTTACAATGATGTTTTGGCTTCTAGTGGAGATAGTATAGTGGAACTGTTTGCAAAATTTTTTGCTTCTGTATACAACAATGACAATAGTAATAATACTTATGGAACCTCAGAAATCAAGCACGAGATAAATGATTCAGGATTTAGTATTAGTCTATCAATGGTTTTGATGTAATTTCCAGCCTAAAATGTCTAACACTGCAGGTCCTGATGGTGTACCTTGTAAATTTATCAAGAATTGTGTCTTTACATTGTCGAAGTCTTTATGGTTGCTATACAATTCTTCTATTTTGTCTGATATATTTCCGGAGAAGTGGAAATGTAGCTTTATTTCGCCAATTTTCAAATCTGGTAATCATCAGGTGATAAACAATTACAGAGGTGTATGTAAACAATCTATCATACCTAAAATATTTGATTCAATTAATTCTGAACAAATTCAGTGGATGTGTACAAGTTTAATTACTCCAAAACAACATGGTTTTTATAAGAAACGTTCTAGCTTGTCGAATCTTTTGGAATATTATACATTCTTAAACGAGGCATTCACTGCGAGAATTTAAGTTGATTCGGTTTATACCGATTTTTCAAAAGCATTTGATCGAGTAAATCATGATCTTCTCTTACTGAAACTTAGACATTTCGGCCATCTTGATATTTGGTAAATTTTAACGTAGAGGTTAAGTTTTTGGAGGTAATTAAATTGTTTCTTCTAATTAATTAACTTTAATGTCTTTATTCATTATTACATGTGTACATGAGGTCGTGAAACAATCGCTCGTATGTAACTTTTCCACTCGTACGTAATGTGCCCTTTACTAGGTACTCTTGTTATGTAATATACTATAAAACACTTACTAACAAATTGTTTACCGTTGTCGCATGCTGTAACATTGGAACAGCAAATAAATAAAATACGTTTTTAGTCAAAAGCTTCACTGTAGGCTCGGCCTTTGCTGTTCTAAGTGTAAACAGAATAGTAAATTTACTGAAATAATCGATGTTAGAAAAAATAAACATATTCCCACACTTGGATTTAGGTAGAGGTCCAACAATACACAAATAAATTTCCACGGACGAACTACGTTATTAGAACATTTTTGACGCTTTTTTTAAAAAAATTTTTCACAATCGCTTCGCTCCCATTCTCGACCAAAATGGTAGAAATATAATCAAAAAAACCAGGTCGAGAAAATGTTATGTAATACAAAAATTCTACCTAACACAACTACTTACCTATCTTAAAGAACTGATAATTCTGATAAACATGTGAACCGTTCTTATTCAGGCAATCTACAATACGTCGTTGTGCGAGGTTCCAAACTATTAAAGGTAATTTGCACCATAAATCAAAAACAACATTATGTAGATATTGCTAACTGAACAAGTTAATTGAAACAATTTCACTTTTTTCCCCAAGCCTCCTACAACTTAGTAATTAGAAATAAAAACTGTAAACACACGAAATATTTTCATTCATATTATTGTAATAAATTATTAATAACTAGTGGTTGCTATGGTTACTTGTAATGCGATTATTAAAAAAATCGGAATAAAAGCATATTTTCATCAAAAAAAAAAAAAAAAACTGAAGATAGGAATCCATAATGTTAATAAAACCAGCCCTAAAATTTGATTCTACATTAATTTCTTCAGTCAGAAATGGTAGTTGCCATTTGAAAACTGAAGTATTTGATATTTCCAGGTTCTTAACTTTAAAAAATCGTAGTAGGTAAATGCGATACGACAGCAACAATATAAAAAATCGTTTGAATCTCTAGAAATCAAAACACGAAGAATCATTTATTTATCTTCAATCGTTCAAACCCAATTATCGCATTAAATGTTGCATATGTCAACAACTATGACACATATCTTGATAATAAAATGGTGCTGATCATAAAATTTAATGTAGAATTCAGATAAGGTGTCAAAATAGGGACATTCTATTTGAAAAAAGAAAGATGACGTCAATTTCCGTTATATACGGATGGATACATTGATGGAATTTCAGGAAATCAATAACTTTCTAACGACGGACTACGTGAATCAACCTGTATACACTCAATTTTGACCAATTTTAATTTACACTATTTGTTTTATTATTATTTATTTACTTTTTTTAAATGATTTTTGCCTAGCTCCTATAGCTAACTACAACGAAATAATTACTTTGTTTTTCATGTTTCACAGATACTTTTCTTTTTTAATAAGTGTTGCAACATCTAGAATCGTTTCGTGTTAACGTAACACGTCCGAAAATGCATTGGCATATCTTTTTGTTTGTCTTTTGGAATCATTGATCAAAATAGATTATAACATCTAAATAAAATAGAAAAAGCAACTATTATACCGTGTGTCCCACCGTTGACATAAGCATTTACTATATTTTAAAAATTAACGTATATTTTTTTTCTGGCACAATTCGAACACGATATGACAACATATGCTGAATAGATAAAATAAAACAAATTGAAGAGATAAGAGTGAATATTCAAAGTGTATTTACTAAAATAAGTTATTTTTTGTAAAATTTTATTTATTAACCAAATGGATTTACATTTATTAAGCGGCCTTTATGGACGAGTTAGTTAATTTTGCTTAGTAATTTTTTTTGATTTTTGTGGGTTCGATTCCGATTGCAGCATTTTTTTTATTAACTATATTATCATTATAATACAATTTTGTAAAGTGAATTTAATATTTTGAAAAAGATTAAAACTCAATTTATAAAAATTGTATTAATATAATGACATTAATAATAATTTTATTAATAAAAACAATGACAATCGAGATCGTACCCTGATTTATTCACGTATATCATTATAAAAATTTTACTGTTTTTTTATTATCTAATAAAATGTATTTTGCTATATTGTGCACAAATCGTGTCACAAAAAGATATGCACGGTATAGCACCTTTGTTACTTATACCCAATTTCTGTGTTCAAGATGTCCTTGTAAAAAAAAATAAGTTTACATTCGGACCCTATATAACACGGAGCCAGGGGCTATAGCCCCTAAAGCCCCCCTTTAATCCAGTGGTGCGATTCGAAGAGAATAAAACGTCAGTATAAGACTCGATAATTTCTAAAATTTGAGAATAATTCATTAAAGCAATAAACGCTTGAAGAAAATGTAGTATACAGCCTCTCCGTGTAGTACGCGGACCTTTGATATTGCTTTTAAAAAGTAGTATTATTCAAACTCAGTTTTAACCATTCTTTTAGTGACTACAATTTAAAAATATTTTCAATTGTACAGGTATTGATTTTTAAACACTTTCTTGGGTCAATGTCGGCTTTCAGATATTTTAGATTTTTCAGGTTATTATTTGAAATATTAACCCCAAATTTTATTCATACTTTGGGTGGTAACGACCTTATCAACATTTATGGCTTTAATAAGTAACTCAAATATTTTGTTAACTATACTCTAATTATAACTAACTTATAGGTATACAATAATACATTATCTTTTTAATTATAAATTATAAACTACCAATATCAATGTCATTGTTTTGTGTTTAATTCAACACATTCATTCAATTTCTCTCATGCCTTACCTTAAATTTTTTTTATATTTGCGTAGCATTGAGATATGAAGTCTTCCTCTACTTTTATTAGTTCTTATTTCGTCGAGTTTATAAGTGGTTTCCCTAAACTTCTCTTTAATTCTATAAGGTCCTTCGAAGGTAGGAATAACTTCGCAACTATACCTCTTTATGCATCAGCCACTCACAGTTTTCTTATAATAAACAAGTCCCCCCTACGTTAAAACTACTTTTTTCTTAATCTTGGCATTCACCTTCTTTTTATTTTTTTTTTCGCTTTCTTGTTGATTTTTTTTCTTACAGGTTGTCTAATTTTTTGTAGATCTTGAAGTTGTCTTTGTGTTTCTTTCAGGCAATACACCTTTGCTAACCGTAATCGGTATTTCTTCCGTCGTTGTATTTATTATTTCATTCAAACATCTTTCAATATTAGGTAGGCCACTTACCCAAGCAATGTGTTTCTTATGCGTTGCAATTCTCATTATTTTCACCACTTCTTTTATTACTCGTTCTGCTGGATTAGCATGGGGATGTCGCGTCGTATTAAACAGAAATATCCTTTTATACCGTTTCCTGTGAGGTTTTCTTTTTAACGATCATTTTTAAAATATGTATGTAGCATTATCTGCTATAATTATTTCCGGTTTACCTACCTCATCTATAAATTTGCTGATGCATTTTATTACATGATTTGTGTTAAATTTTTTTGTCGGAAATAATTTTACTAGCTTCGAAAATACATCTACTATTACTAAAATGTATTTATTTTTCACTGTACTATAATTGTACTGATAACATAGAAACTGCTAACATATTCGGTAGGTTTTTCTCCTCTGTTTTTACACCAACTTCTATCGTTTATAATCCTGTTCTAAAATCTTCATTTTCGGGTAGCACTCTGTCAGACCTGTATATTGATGAAGAGATATTATTGTATGAAATTCAAAAACTATCAGTAAACAGTGCACCGGGGCCAGATGGTTTAACTCCCAGGATCATCAAAAGATGCGCTGCATCTTTAGCCGGTCCATTAATAACAATTATGAATACTTTGATAAAAAGGGTACACTACCTGCAAAATGGCTGGAGGCTACCGTAACTCCTATTTATAAAGAGGAGATTGAACCATATCCATCTCTCGGGCTAAAGCGCTCGAGCTGGATTCATGGTTCTCCAGGCGTAATCATTATAGTAACGCATTTGGTGCATAAATAGCTATTATATCCATGTCGTCCGGTGATAAGATTGCCTAAATAATCAATAGCTAAAATATGCTATGGTCTCTCGGGTATAATACTTTTTGTTTCTGCTTTTGGTTCGTAAAATTTTTATCTTTCACCAGAATACACATGTCTCAATTATACATGCCTTCCTTGATTAATTTTATACTTTTCACAGCAAACCACTTTCATTAAAAGTTCCTGTTTTAGCAATACATACCTAGATTTCCATCAGTTTGGTGTAGTATGTCCCTTATTATCTCTTTTGCATTTTCCTTATCCAGCACATATAAATTTCTACCTTATCTTCTCCACATTTTATTTCATCTGACTGCTGTAACTCTTCAACTTTTTTTCTACAAGGCTCTTTTAATTTGTTAATATTCCCCTGTACTTGCTGGTTTGCGCATAAAATTTGATTTCCCCCTTTATTTCCTTCTTTATTATTTATTGATAGTATATCCGCTACAACATTCTCTCTTCCAGGTATGTGTTTAATATCAAATGTATACTCTTGTATTAACAAAGCACATCGGTAAATACTATTATTTGTTAAAGAAGGAACATTAAAGGAATATTGAAGGACCATTCCCTTCTCGGCATCACGCTCCCACTTATAAACGGGACGTTATCACTAACTGAAGAGTGGGCAAAAGCTGCACGGAGGGGTGATACTAAGTGGGGCGGTTGCGCACTACGATTCTGAAGACATTGAAATTTAAGTTGTGAGATAATTCTTATCTCGGCGGCAAATTTATAATAATGAATTGTCGGTTTCTTTCACCTCAAGTTAATGTATGGCGTACTCTTCATGTTTTTCATAATTTGTTGCATGGCTCGTACCAATGCTGCTGCCGAAGTTGATAGGCCAAACGGTACCATTTTAAATTGAAATTTTCTTAATTCTTGTCAAGCGGTATAAGCCAAAAGGAATTTTTAAGGTATAATTTTGTGAAATTTTTTTTTCCTTTAATCTTACATAACATTTGTTCTAACCCTAATGGTGTTTCATACTGCGGTTTCGTCCTTTCATTTAATTTTCGCGCATCGAGGCATAATCGTAAGTCCTCCATTTTTCTTCTTTACAATAACTAATGGGTCAACATAAGTTGTGATTGCGCGTTTAATAATTCCTTCTTTGATCATTGTCTTAACTTCTTCCTTCACTTGTTCGTTGTAAGCGAAAAGTATTAGATAAAAAATTTTTGGTTCATCAGCTCATCATTAGTTACTTCCAATTTATGTACGTATTTTTCTGATATCTTAGCTTTTCCTTCCTTCTTCTAGGTATTTTATTTTTCTTTTATCCCTTTGCATCTCAACAAAACAATTCTTCATAACTTCTTTTCCCTGTTCAAATTTTTATTCCACGCCATTTTCTTATTCTTAATTCTTGTCATTCGCACACCACGTATTCATTCCTAATATTATGTTTATTTTTAACTTAGGTAGGTATAATCAAACCTTCAAATTTAATTTCCACATATTATTATGGACATATTATTTTAAATAGCCGAAGGAAATATCTGAATAAACTGGTAATGTCAAATACGAGAAGAATTCGTAGTAAACGTATTAGTATTCAAAATCTGTTTTTGTCAGATATTAAAATGGTACGCGATAAGGAGGGAATTTGTTTTTTAGTGACACTTTATTTACGGTGACGTGTCAATTGGACGTGATCAATAGGACGCGCGGCAATTGGACGTTGTCAATTGGACACTGTGAATTGGACGCAGGATAATTGGATGCGTGCAACAATTGGACCCGCGAAAATTGGACGCGGCAACAAATAACGCGCGAAGTTTAGACGTTTATGTAATTATGATGAGAAATTATTGTAAACGGTGTTGGTTGATAGATGTGATCGAAGGTGAACGGTGTTGGTTGGTAGGTTGCAGTTATTACAATTTTTTTCTTAAAAAATTATATGTTTTCATTTCATTTTAAAAAAAATACTCTGCAGTAAAAAATATTTAGCACGTTAATCGCCTGAAACAGTGATAAGATAGGAACCTATTGTTGCAATTGTACTATTGTCTGTATCTTCCAATACTGTCACGCGTTCAATTGTTGCACGCGTCCAATTGTTGTACGCGTCCAATTTTTATGCGTCCAATTGACGAGCATCCAATTGACCGCGTTCAATTGACGTATAATCTTTTATTTAAAGAGTTTTGAAAGCTCCAACGTTATCTGTTATTTTTTGTACTCTAATGGTAGGATTCTCAACTGCTGATAACGATAATAATGTCAAATTGTATACCCAGTTCAGTACAAGCAAGTTTCCTAGTATTTTTCTCATAGTTGCTAATTGTAGTTTTTTTGAGTTTCAGCTCATGGTTATCGTTGTAGTTCCGGATTATCTGTTTTAGAGTTATGGGCTGCCAATAAACAACTTCTATTCGATTTTTTGGTGAAATAAACATACTAACTACTTCTGCTGTTGAAAACTCAAAATTGTTGTAGATTAGACAATACTAATACAACCGTAACGTTCGCATTTCAACGCCTATTTAATTTTTCGATGATAATTTTCGATAAAAACTAGTTTCACGGCTTTTAAATCATGGACAGTTAGGGTCGTTACCGACCTAAGTGTGAATGAAATTTGATTTTGATGTTTCAAGTAATATTCTAAAAAACGTGATGTTTAAAAATAGGTGTCTCGAAAAGTATAATTTTTGAGAATAGGATGTATTTCACTAGGAGTTAAAAAATATAATAGTTTAACTTACTAAATAATCTACTAATATTGTAAGTACTGATTTTAGGGCTGAGTTTGTTCAAAATATTTTTTTATTTGTTGTTCAACTCTCAACAAAACGCCTAAAATTAATCCATGACTATAAAATCCACACTAAACGGTTTTGTTTTAGGAAAAAAAATATATTTATTAAAAATATATAATTTTTGTTTTATACTGCTTGTACTTATACAAAGTTAGAAATAAAACTAGGGCAAAATCAAATTATATACTATTTGACAAAAGAACATTAATTCAAGGAAAGTTACTTCAACGAGTACCTACATTCAATAATTAGGTGCTGATATTGACATTGAAAGAATTAAGTTAGTGGAACTTTTTTATCGTTACATGATGACATTATTGACTACAAAATATTTATTAATGATCTAACTAATCACATGTGTAATCTAAATGATAACCAATATCAGGATGTTAATGTTAAATGAGTTTTAAAATATCAAATACAAAATCCATTAGTTTTGCCGTAGGTACCTATATAAAAAGAAAATTCAGCTCAGTGTGTCGCAAAAAAAACATGAAATTCTTACTCTTATTTGTTCTTTGTGTTGCCGCAGTGGCTGGAAAGAAAGTACGATTTATTGTTTTTTAATTTACCTACTTTAAAATATTTTTTTCCTTTTAGATTCGTGAAGAACATAAAGAGGAATGGGCTAAAACAATCAAAGATGTCAATGATATGTGTCTTACGGAGCATAAGACAGATAAAAATTAGTACAAGAAATGATAGACGAATTAAAATATCCTGAAGATAGATCACTAAAGTGTTACTGGAATTGTCTGCATCACAAATTAGGGCTGATTAAACCAAATGGAGAAATCGATGTAGAGATTACTTTAAAGAAAGTTAATTTTCTAACTAAAGAAATGACAATAAAATGTATTGACAAATCTAAACACGAAATGGATAAGTGTGACAAGACGTACGAGTTAGTAAAATGTGTTATAGAAGACTTGGCTGTTTAGTTTGTTCTTACATAATCACAATTAATGTTTTTATGATAAAACAACAAACATAATGTAAACGGTTTCATATTTTTATATTTTAGAGAAATATTTTTATATTTTATAGCATTAAAAAACTAAACATAATGTATTTTTGTTGATAATTTGTGTTATTATTACTTACTATACTAACGACCTTACCAAAAAGTATAATTCTTTTCTATGAACTATTAGAACGTTTGGGGTACCCTTCATCAATACACTTTTCTGCTTTTTTGCATCTCTATCTTAATTTTTGTGCTATATTTAATAAAAATATTTCTAATTAAATGGCATTTTCGGTTAAACCTGAAGAATTTCTAAACTACTTTACTTTGTCTTAAATTGTGCCACAATGTATATTATTACATACTTTCTCGATTTTAACCACTTATTATACCCAAATCAAACCATTTCTGAGTTAACAACCTTTCCTTTGATTTCTGAGTTATTAAATATTTTTTTGTAAAAAATGTGTTACAAATGGGTTACAATTTTTATTGTTACATTAAGTACAAAGCATGTTAAAAGGTAGGTAATTGAAATCCTAGATTTAATAAAAGTGGATGCATTGATTATAAATAATCAATGGTGGATGTCATCCTACCCTCAACGTCGTCCAAAAACAGCTAATTCTTGATTTTGTCTAAAAGACACATCGGGGCAAACGGGGACAAACTCATTATCAAAAAGATACAAATTTAAGCTTTAAAAATTCAAGTTTTACATGCTGGAGATAACGTAAACAATGACCCCCATTTTATAGAATGTTATGTTCATATATTTACCCACTTACAAGAATCGTGAATACTCAACTTGCATAAATGGAGTAAATATTTGGACTGGATTATTAAATAATGTAATCGGTGAAAACATGCTTCGTAATTGACTTACTCAGAGTCGTATTTTCATTTTTTAAATGACAATTTACTACTGCCATTGCTCGATTAAGTTCTACTAGCAACTAGATTGAATTGTTGATCCAACATGATGGTGTTCCATTGGTGTTCCTGCACATTATCGTAGACAAGTAAGAACCCGTATAAGTAGTATGGCCTTCGAGATAGCCAGAACTAAATCTCTTAGATTTTTCTTCGAGGAATTTGTTAATTAGTTTGAATAAAAGTAATATGATACTTTCTCTTGTCGTTTATTTTGTTTAGAGCTTACACGAAAATGATTCTTACTACTCGACTGATAGTTACAATATACAGGTTGTTTTATTAAGCTTGGTACGCGGTCATATCTCGCAAATTATTTCGAGAAAAAAAATTTCATTACTATAATGGCTATGAGAAAATCCTGGAAACTATTTTCAAGCTCCGAATTTCACCGCAAGGTGGTATAATTGACAGGGCGATGCGTAAATTTCGAGATTTCACCGAAAATTCTCATATAAAGCTATGAATTTAATAACAACAAGAAAGCTTTGAATAATTCCGCATAAGTTTTGTCTGAGAGTCCTTGGCGTACCGACCTTAATAAGACAAGGGGAAACTTCTGAATGTCTAATAATTTAAAAGACTGTACTTTCTAAATGACTTATCTGATTGCAGCAAACGCAAACTTCTTTGTAAGAGAAATGTCAGTGTTTTCAAATTCCGTATCCATCGGCACTCGGCAGGTCCAAATAAAATTGCTAGAGGGCGTAGTTTTAAAAAGTAAATTAAAATAAGTAGTCATTAAACAAAATCTGTAAGTTTTTATGGAGATTAATAAATTGGAATAGGTAGCTGTCAACAGCTTTCATTTTGATGCTACAAAAACTTCGTCTTTAATTCTTTCTGGATGTCGTCGTGTTACTTATTTTGAAATTTTGTGCTAATCCTTCAAAAATGATGCATGGAAGCGAACCCAAATTTGAGCACAAAGGAATTGTCCTTAGAAGTATGAATAAATCACGTTTTGGTGTTTCGAATGTTAAAAGACTTTAAACTACATCCCTACTATACGGTTTTGCACTAGGTTCTGCAGAAGCTAATTATGACAGGCGGATCGATTAATCCTCAATTCATGCCTTTGGTTTTATGGATTGATAAAGACACTTTTTCTAGTTATCGTAATGTAAACAATATGCATTATTTGTCGTAAACTAATCCACATTGGATGTGCGAAGTGGATCACCAAAACGACGGATGCCCCATGTTATAATAGTTTCAAGATCTCCTGGCGGTTGCCCCTCCATTCACAGAAAATTTAATTCGGTTCTACGTATTCGGAAAGTATGAAACTACTATAATTACCCGGATCGCTCAATTGGAAGAGGTAGTTTTTGTTTCCGTGGCCACCCAGATCCCCGGACTTTATTGCGTTAGATTTTTACTTGTGGGGCCAAATAAAAGGCATTGTTTATAAAACGCTATAAATTCGATTTCACGAGCTGAAACAGCTGTTAACAAATGTAGAACGAATACTGATAATTGTATTTTGCAAAATGGAGGTCATTTTAAACTTTATAATAGCTTTTTCATTGTTCTCTTAAAAATTGTAATGTTAATTTTAATACTAGGAAAATAACCATTTTTTTAAATTATAGTGTGAAAAATGTAATCTTTTGACAATAACTCTGAAACGGGCGAAGATATCGAACTGCGGTTTTATTTTAGCGTTTTCTCTAGCAAATTGAATCTACTTTCCGATTCTAACATCAAAATTATACTCTATGATTTGAATTTTTGTGACAAGATTGAAAAAACTGTTATTATTGCAAACTGGGCCTTCTAGCAATTTTATTTGAAACTGTCGAGTGACGATGGATGCGGTATTTGAAAACACTGACATTTCTCCTGCAAACAATCTGAGTTTACTGTAGTCAGAAGTCATTTAGAAAATACATTTATTTAAATTATTATACATTCAGAATCTTCCCCTTGTCTTATTAAGATCGGTACGCCAAGGAACCTCTGACAAAACTTATGCAAAATTATTCAAGCTTTCTAATGATGTTATTAAAGTCATAGCATTATATAACTTCGCCTGGGGTGGTCAGGGGGTAGATTGAGTAGCTCGCTGGTCATCACTGCCAGTCCCAAGCCCAAGTAAAGGGGGAAGGTTGTGACGTTAGGAATTATCAATTTAACACTCGTAAAACCCCAATGGGAAAAACTAATACAACAAAAACAGCAGAATGAAAAATTCATATAAAACATTTCCACGGGTGGTAATCCACACCTTCAATGAAGGAGCCCTAACGGATACGGGGGGGGATGAGGCAGTACTACTTTAAGTCGATTAGCAAACTCAAGCTTATGTCTCAGACAAAAAAACAAAAAGGAAAGACCAAGAAAAGAAAGCTCATCTACGCTACTTGGAACGTACAGGGATGGAGGACAAAGAGCACAGAAGTAACACAAGAATTTAAGAAAAATAACATAGACCTAATGATCACAACAGAAACAAAGAAAAAAGGAAACGGCGCAGAATAAATAGATGGAAACCTACACTTCTAGAGTGGAGTAAGAAAAGAAGAGAGAGCAAAAGCAGGAGTAGGAATAAAACTGAACATGACTGTTTATGGAAGTGAGCTAATAATACTCGGCGTTTACGGTCCAACAGATGATAGTACTGCGGCAGAAAGAGAAAAGTTTATTAATACACTGGGACAAAAAATAGAAAAAACAAGAAACAAACACGAGATATTAATAGTAGGAGACATAAACGGAAGAACCGGAAGACAAACAAATAACAAAGTAGTAGGGCAGTTCGGAGAAGATGAAACTAACGATAATGGAGAGAGAATAATAGAGATATGCGAATTGAACAATCTAAAATTACAAACGGGTTCTACAAACACAAGGACATTCACAAATACACCTGAACACAAGACACTCGCAAACTAAGATCCATTATAAACCACATTATTGTAAAACAGCAAACATCAATCATAATAAAGGACGTAAAAGCAAAAAGGGGCGCCGAATGTGGAACCAAACACAAACTACTGGTAGCTCAATTATACTTTTCATGATCCCAGAGAAGAAACAAAACAGCATAATCAAACATGTAAACCCAGAAAAAGCCGATCCTCAAGAAAAGCCAAAAAGACTAAAACTACAGCTGTTACAGGACGAAACAATACGAGACTTATATCAACCTAGATTAGATAGGTAGTTAGTAGAATTTAATTATAATAGCATAGAAGAAACATACGAACACGTAAACTTTGCATTAAACAAGCAGCTTTAGAAGCCTTAGGCGAAGAAGAAGTTAGACAGAAAAACTAGAAAGTAGACATAAGTCAGAAAACAAAAGAAGTAATAACGGAGAAAACAGTCTTGTACAAAAGATGGCTGAACACCAAAACGGAAGAAGATTTAGAAAAATATAAAAAAGAACAAAGAAACAAAGAGATTTCTGAACAAGGAAAAAAATGAAAAATGGAAAAAGGCATGTCAGGAAATAGAACAGTATATAGGCGAAACGAGATGCTCGGAATCGTGGAAGAAAATTAGAGCACTAAAAACTAATACAACGGAAAAGATTAACATTCAGTACATATGACAGAAAAAGTGGGAAAGCTACTACCAACAGTTATTAACAGAAAATAGGCATCAATTTTTAGAAAATCGGAATAACATGAATATAAAACCAACACAAATAACAATAAAATATGAAGAATTAAAGAAAGCAATAAAAACACAAAAATCAATAAATCTAACTGAACCAGGAGACATAGCAAATAAATTAATTAAGTATGGAACAACTAATCTATGTAGGATGATAAAAAACATGTTTCAAATTGCAATTAATAGAGAAAGACTACTAGACGAATGCTTATATAATTTCATCAATTGGAAGATTATACAAAAAATAATAAAAAACAAATTAGAAAACCAAATACACGAGAAAATCGGAAAAGATCAAGCAGAATTCATAGCGGGGAAATCTTGTGTTGGCTACATATATACAATCAGACAATTAATAGAAAGAACAAATCAAAAAATAGAGAAATCCACCTAGCATTTATTGACATAAAGAAAACATATGATTCGGTACCAAGAAACAGATTATGGTAGGCCATGCAGGAAATGGGAATACAGAGAAGCCTTATACAAGCAGTACGCGCAATTTACGAGAACAACAGAGTACAAGTTAAGACAGGATAAAAGGTAAGTAATAAATTTCAAACAACTAAGGTCTCCTACAAGGTTGCTCAACATCACCTACACTCTTTAAGATCTACTTAGAGCATACTCTAAAAAAATGAAAACAAAAATCGAAGGAATGGGTGTCCCAGTACGTAATGATTATTTATATACCCTAAGCTTTGCGGATGACCAGGTGGTCATCGCGCAAGACAAAGAAGATCTTATAGTTTTATAGTTCGAAGCTTAAAGACGAATACAACAGAGCAGGGCTAGAAATTAATTTTGATAAAACTGAATACTTAACAACAAGCGAAGAAAGACTTGAGATACTGGAAATACGACGAAGACAACAAGGGCCAAATTTTATACCAGTAAACCGTAATGCACTAATTGCAGCCATTGATACCGCATGGGAAACGATTAATATTAATTATATTGATACCTTGATAGCGTCAATGAGCAGACGCCTCCAAGAATGTATCAATAATAATGGAGGTCACACCCATTATTGATTTCTTATATTTATTTATATAGTAATACCTTTATTTAAAAAAAAAGTTTTCATTTAATTTTAAACTATAACTTGGTATCTTAATTATAATTATGTAATAAATTCTTGTCAAAAAACTAAATATATACGTTGACAATAAGAATTGCCTTAGTTTTTATTTTCACTTTTTATATTAACTACAGAAAAAAATGAAACGTCATAAAATATACATTTTGTAAGGACTAAATATTATGAATAGAGAGTTTAATGATTTTTTTTAATAACTTACAATAATTAGTAGGTTAGATTTATTTAAAAATAAGTAATAATCAGTCAACCCAAATAACCATGTTTAGTTTTTGATTTAATTTAAAAGTTATTGCTTGTAGACGTTTTTAAATCAAAATTATTTCTAATTTTATTTTGTAAACATTTCCTAAACAAAATTTTGATTCGATAATTAATCGAGCTATGGTGTTTAATTAGCGATACCTTCAAATATATTCTTTAAAGAAAAAAATTAAGTAAGCAACGTAAATTACCTATTTTCTAAAACGTGCTTAGTGTAATGATTCATTCTACAGTCTTTCTATAAGATAACCCCTGCTGAGACTACCTGCTGTTAGAATTGTAAATGATACCCTTAAGCCCGCTTCACAATGTGCAAACTTTTGTTTACAGAAATTGTGGTGTCCAAGTTTTAAATTTCATGAGTGTACATCGCTATGTACTAAATAGCTGTTAAATTTTTTTGTGTGAATTTAATACATTTTAAAATGTACACGCAAAGGTAAAGTTAATATTTTGTTAGATATAAAATATTCTTTAACATTTTAAACCAAATTGTTCGGACTGCTCTTCATTGCATTTTAAAAATCGTTTTTATGTGACTGAATGTCTCCATATTAATATACAATAAGATATTAATGAGTAGAATAGTGAATGATAAGCAGTCAAAACAACATTGTGATTTGCATTATTGTAGATGTTTCTTAACACAAATATATTTTTTGCCAATTTCTGCGAGAGAGTTACTACATGGTCTTCCCATGTTAACTTTGGATCGAGGACTAATCCTAAGAACTTAACGTGGTTGGGTCCATCTTTTGTTACGTTTACCGAGTTTTTTAAAGAGAAAATTACATGCTTTGTCTTATTTCTATTCAATGATAGCTTATTACTAGAAAACCACCGCTCGGCTCTTGACTGAGCTTCATTTATGTCGTTTATCAGATTATTGATACACTTATTGTTGATGAAATGTTTAAAATCATTTATTATTTATTTTCGGCAGAACTTACTTTGAATATGGGAACTATTTTGGCGATTTTTAAACAATCTGGATAATAACCGTCTCTAATACAACCCTTCGTTAATTTAGTTAACGGTATGTATACAGAAAGTCCCAGAACTAATGAGACATATTTTAATACAAGATTCCTAGACGAAAACAATGAGATTTTTTATATTAACCATACCGAAAACTGGATATTTACTAAGATACAGGGTGTCAAAGTGAAAAAATTAATTTTAGTTTTTTTCTTATTTAATTGAAAAGTAATTGAGATATTTTGACAAAACTTTTGCATAGTTGGGTTTTTGGGTAAATATACAGCAAAGGGGACCCACCTCCGATGACCTTAAATTTCACATATATTGTCCAGGACACCCTCCCGAGCAACTTTTTAAGAAACAATGACCCCCAGTAAAATTACTTGCAAGTTACTCAGGAGGGTGTTCTTGACAATATGGCAAAGACGTCGAATGTACAAAGTGTCATGCTATTCAAATTACAATATTTATCCACATCTTTAATGGTGAATATCTTTTTTTTACCGACGTGACCCCCAATTATGTCAGAGGGAAAAGTTGTTCCGCATCGGAAGCCGCGTCCAACGCACCTATTTAGAAGGCGATCGAAGGTGGGTCCCCTTTGCTGTATATTTACCGTTTTTTGGTGTTGTGAATTGAAATTTCACCATAATTTTACTGTACTCGTAAGATGGCGCCACAAATGCTTCCAAGATTTTATTTAAACCCACATATTTTTTTTGTGTTTAATTTTAGAGCTAGCTTTTCTTAAAATTATGATTATACAATTATATGTGCATAAAAAAGTCATACTTGTTTGAAGTCTGTAAATGTAGCAATTTTCGAGATATTTGGGACTAAAATGCATGGCGACGCTCGTTAATTTAATCTGTGATTTAATGCATACATGAGCTCTTCGGGATAAGTCAAACGAATGGACTTTACTTGTATTTATATTTTATTGAGATTGAGCTTTCGAATTGTATAAAATAAAAATATTAGACTGCGCCATTTTTCGGTATGAACATCACCAATACTTTTAACGTTTTTATATAAAAATTTATTTTGACTTAAAACTTTAAAATATTATTATCTGTTGTTTGATTCTTTGTTCAATAAACAGCGGTTGTGAAGAACCACCCACAGGATGTGTTTTCGTTACAAAATAGCATCGAGACGTTCCAGGCATAAAATAACGAATAATAATTATTAACTACATTACTATTTCAGATTGTGTCCATTGGTAAAATACGAACTAAAATTTGACGCAACCTGTATCATGCGCGTGTACTATTTTTTTGTAACCGACCGAGTGATCGACTCAAATGTCCTTGAATCCGTCCATTTTTGATTTTACTCGCCGGCGTAGCCATATTAGTGAACTTTTAGTGTCGCTTTCGTGACTTTTATTTCATTTTGTAAATAACTTTATTTTAAGGTAAGTTGTATCTTTTGTTATTACTCAAACGAATATTCAATATAATTTCTTTAATCTGCAGATATTGAATAATCAAATATGGGCGTACAAGTACACAGCGTGAGCCCCGGGGATGGTATGTTTTTCTTATCAAAAAATACTATTAACAACTGTATTTGGTTACAATAGGTCAAACCTTTCCTAAATCGGGACAGACAGTTGTGGTACACTACACAGGTACCCTAGAAAATGGAACAAAATTTGATTCCTCTCGGGATAGAGGAGTTCCCTTCAAGTTCCGTATCGGCAAAGGGGAAGTTATTAAAGGCTGGGACGAAGGTGTTGCACAAGTAATTATAAAAGCTTAGATGTTAATTTAATTATTTTTGTGATGAGACTCATCCTTGCGCTCAGACTTCCATGAAGTAAAAATGATTCAGGGGAATAACTGCTGTTATTTCTTACTGATTCTTACTGATTACATTTCTAAAACCTTGTTTATTTAGTGTCTTTCACAATTTTCTTCTCTTTTTAGTTGAGTGTTGGGCAAAGAGCAACTTTAACTTGTTCTCCTGATTATGCTTATGGTTCACGTGGTCATCCTGGTGTTATCCCACCAAATGCTGTGCTTATTTTTGATGTTGAACTTATAAGAGTTGAATAAACTTAAAACACCTGTACCTTATTTGCAGTCACGTGCATTTAACCCGGTTCATTTTTAAATTAATCGAAAGTTTTATATTAAAGCTAATAATTATTTTGTTTTAAATGCAATTATTGTTGAATACTATTTTGTGTATTATTTATAGTACTATGTGACTTTTTGTATTATAGTTGAAATTTGTATGTTCAATTTAAAAAAAACTAAATAGCTTGAAATATGTGTGTAGAGTACGTTTAAATAATACCAAACAAGTAACCAGTAGAATTCTAGGATTGTGGATCAACTGCAACATTACTAGTTTCTTAAAATATAAAATAAATAGCGTCATGTATTCCTACTGTGTGCTTATTTGTACGGTTTGATTATTTTTTAATTAAAATTGTAATGTGTTCAAGTAGCATTGTCATTGTTAATTAGAATAAACAAATTTCATAGTACTGCAAATAAATGTTTTCACAACTTAATTGTTTCAATTGAATCGTGTATATTATTTTTTAATTTACCTTTGTATATAACGAGATGTTTTAAGGAAAAATGTATATAAATTTCCATTATATCCTTAGCAATGTTAATTTTAACGCTTTTATTAGTATTTATAACGCGTAACTGCATAATGCGTCAACACAATGAACTAAACAATTGGAAAACTAGAATTTATTACTAAATTGTAAATAACACCCGCATTACCAAAGTCAAATGAACTTACGTAGAAACATTTTTGGTAACAATAATTAGTTAAAAACAAAAGTAATACTTAGCACCATTATTTCATAAACCTTTTTAAAAACGAATGTCAATACATACTCTACAGACTAGAATTGTCATTAATAACGAATGATAAATGCATGTTTTCTCGTACAATTACTAATTCTATTCACGATGTGGGTCTTTGTTTTTTATTTTATGCCTTTCTTTAAACGACGGTATTCTATCTAACAATCCATGCATTATACTACCCGGCATTCGTTGATTGTTAACGATTAATTCGTTAACAGCATTGGACACCTGAAACTGAAACTGTATAACAATACTACCAGCAAAATTAAAATAAAACCTTCTCCTGCAACTGTTCGGAGTTGCATTTGGATCGTATGGAATGGGTTTGCCGATATGTGTAATCATCTTTACAGGAAATGCTCCATATATGGGTGCGAACGGAAACCTCGTCCACGCATATAGTTTTAAAAAGAATCTTCGACCAATGCTAAGAGTTCTAAATGCTTCTCGTATGTTTTCGGTAAACATAGGTATAATAGCCTAAAAGAATATAATTTTAGTAAACAACAAAAGCGAGTATAATCGAGTCTTGATTGCACACCATGAGTATAAATGTCGTTAGATAAAGGCTTAATCAGTTATTCAATATAACAAGCAGCTGTTTGTAAAAATTTTGAAACTACTTGACGTTTTCGCTGTTCGTCTCATTTTTTTTATATACAACACCCATACTTTAAAGACCTTGTTGTACACTTACCACTTTTGCGTCTATAGCAACTTTAGCGAAACCAAGTCGTTTCTTCCACATCAAATTGTATTGATGGCTAAATTGAGATTCGTATACGCCTCCTGGTGATATAGCCAAAAGATTTCCTTCTTTAAGGACGTTAGAACAGGTTTGTATCGTTCCCGGAAATACTTTCATGCATTCCGATAATATTGAAAATCCTTTAAAAAAATAATTTCCGTAATTATTAAGTTTTATTATAAAATTATACCTTTACCGGGTATCTTAAATAAAAAATAATCAGCCACAGTATGTACTAATCTGTTCTTGCACAATAAAATGTGTGCAAGAAAATAATATAGGTCGATGGGAATGGCTCCATGGTAATAAACAATTAAAGCTGGATCATCTTCTGGTAGATTTTCTGAACCATAAACTTCATATCCTGTAATTTTGAAATTTTGTTTACTATAATCTTTTATTGTTACGACAGTTCAAATTTCACACATTCATTGGGAATTACAGGTTTCGTTATGGAATTAAATAAACATATTTCAGGTATACTTAATATCAAAGTATATTCACATTTAATATTAATCATTTGAAATAATAACAGGAGACACAACCTGGCAGTGACATTGTGGTGAATATCTGTCAATCTCTTATAACATACATACATACATAATCCAACCTTGTCTACCCTAGGGTGTAAGGTAAGTATATAGTCTCATTTCTTATTTTTCTACGCATATACGAACTTAGTCCATTCTTTTTTATTTGTTGCCATTTTCCGGGCTTCTGTCCATGTAACCGCTTTCTTCTTAAAGATGTCTACCACTGTATCATTCCACTTTTTCCTCGGTCTGTCTCGTTGATTTTTACTTTGAACTTTTGCTTCCCAAATATTCTTCACTTGTCTCGTATCTGTCATCCTGCATAAATGTCCAAACCATTTAAGCTGATTCTGTTCAATCTTGTCCAATATCGGTTCTATATTTAACTGATTTCTAACTTCTTCGTTCAGTATCTTATCTGTTCTAGTAATTCCTTTGACTTTCCTTAAATATTTCATATCCATAGCCTGTATCTTGCTTTTTAATCTTTTTGATAAGACCCATGATTCACTACCGTAGGTTAATATTGGTCTGAATATGGTTTTGTACACTGTCATTTTTGTCCTACTTATTTCCTTTTTCGCTACAAATGCATTGTTCAAGACATGATATATTTTGGATGCCGAACTGATCCTGTCATTTATTTCGTTTTCTACATTCCCATCTCTTTCTATCATTACTCCAAGATATTTATATGTTTCTACCTGTTCTAGTTTTTCTTGGTTGATGTTTAGGTTAAGTTTCTTGTTTTCTCGTCCTATTACCGTTACTTTTGTTTTACTTGTGTTTATTTTCATTTTACTCTCTCTCAGATGTTCTTCCCACAGTTTCAGTTGTTCTTGCAAGTCGGCCTCTCTTGATGTATACAACATCAGGTCGTCGGCAAAAGCACATACTGATGTTCCTACTGGTTTTAATCTATTTTATTTAATGTGCATTTTACGGCTTTTCTTATCTATTTCTTTTATTATATTATCCATGACTATGATGAATAAAGTTGGGCTCATTACGCCTCCTTATCTTAACCCTTCTTTCACTGCAAATGTGTTACACTTCATATTGTTTTTTTGCACATAGCTCCCGTTATCATATCGTATAAGCTTTTAATTCCGTTTCTCAACTTTGGTTTTATATTTCTTTTTTGCAGACTTTCCCATATTTTGTTTTGTGTTAACCTGTCGAAAGCTTTTTCTAGGTACAAGAATGCCATGCACACTTCTGAATTCGTTTGCCTGGTCTTCTCTATTATCTGTTTTATAGTAAAGATATGGTCTTGCACACTTCGCCCTTTTCTGAAACCGGTTTGAGCTTCAGCTAAATTATGTTTCACCACCTTTCTAAGCCTTCTCTCCAGGATAAATTCACATGTCTTTGAGGCAATGCTGAGTAAAGTAATACCTATATAATTTGCGGAATCTATGATGTCTGCTTTTTTAAACATTGGTACAATTATTCCTATTTTCCAATCTTCTGGTACTGATGCTGTATTCCAGGCTTTATTGAAGATTGCAGTTAACATTTCTAAACTTTTGTTGGCCAACTCCTTTTAACATCTCTGGTGTAATCTTGTCATGTCCTGCAGACTTCCTCTCTTTTTAAATGATTAATAGCTTCAATAACTTCTTCATTATGTACATTTTCTTCTTCCTCTTCTACTGTTGCTTGGCACTTCGTATGTTTTTGAGGGGTTCTATTATCTTGATCATCTGTCTTTAGTAATTCTTCAAAATATTCCTTCCATCTTTCCATTATTTGTATATCGTCTGTTAGTATCTTGTTTTCTTTTGTTTTGATTTGGGTTATGTCTTGTTGTTTCCCTATGCTTTTTAGTATGTTATAAAAAGAGTTTTTGTTTTGATTTGTTTTACTATCCATCTCCATTTTTCTTCCAAATTCCTCCCACATTTTTGGTTTTGCCTGTATAATCATTTCTTTTACTTTTTATTCTTTGTGCTTTATAATTTTCATAACTTGCTTCCATGTTATTGCTTAGATATTGTTTCCATAAAGTTTTCTTGATTTTTACTTCTCTTCTAATATCTTGATTCCACCATTTGGTCTGCTTTTTGTTTTTGTTTATTACTATTACTCTTAGAACATACAGGGTTTAAATAAATAAGTGCAAATTGAAGTAGTGATTCTTTGTGGAAAAATAATATAAAAAAATTCATATGAGCAACCCCTGCTTAGTTACAGCCCCTTAAAGATTGCCCAAAAAACGGTATTTATTTTTTTTCTTGAAAACAAAAAAAGTAACAACATTTAA
The DNA here is from genome assembly GCA_030710515.1 of Abscondita cerata. NCBI lineage: Eukaryota > Metazoa > Arthropoda > Insecta > Coleoptera > Lampyridae > Abscondita > Abscondita cerata. The sequence continues at coordinate 49,099 of JALBCR010004236.1, forward strand.
AATAAGCCAACATTTCTTACTATCAAAAAAACATTAAATGAATATTTTTGTGGTATTCCCGTTTAGTTCCAAGAGGGAGAAAAAGCCATCGCTACAATTTGTTTTTTTCGGAACTTTTTTCCTGTTTTATATTTCATTAGTTAAAAATTAATTTCAGTTAGGTTGATTATTTTTAAACAAATAAGGTATTTTGTGTTTTTTTTGTAGTATCAACCACGGTGTGTACTAACTGTAGCCAATGTCGTAACGCCACCGTGATCGCTACCGCCACCGCGTCAGTCTGTGCCTCGCTTAAAACGTTTTATTTAAATTTTTTATTTAATCGTATGGTACATTTTAAATATTGTATTGTGATGTAAGTGTTATGTATGGTGCCCCAGAAGATCAGTATAAACCTGTACAGTGTGGTGACATGTTGTTCCACTTTGGTTTCGGAATTAAACGTCAACAACAAGAAACACATGTTGTTCCTAAAATTACCACTTTGGTTTCCGGACCTGGTCATCAAGACCCTCCCGGATAATTAGGAAAAAATGTACAATTTCACAAAACACAATCACATTACACACACACTTAAAACGGTAAAATACAGGGTATGACGTACAAACCCCTATATCAATAATTCCTTCAAATTTTGATACAAAGAGAGACCGTCTCGAATTACGTATTTCAACATGCTGTAAATCCTAAAGCAGGCCATAGAATACTCCAGGAAAGTAAAGGTTTGCAAATTTGATTAGTTAGAGTCAATGAGAACATCTAGTTCAAAATCTCCAAAGAAAGGTTAACATGAATTCTCGAACTATATAAGCCGGATTGTTCTTATAATGATGTCAAAGTATTATAAAAGAGGCTGAACCAATATAGCTGTGATGTCGGAATAAATTTCAGTATGTTGCGAGTCACAAATCGCCAGAAACATCGACCAAATTCCCAGCGCAGACTGCAGCGAATTTTAGATCGCCATATACAGATTTAAAATTTATATAAATACTTCTACCCTACACTGATGAACCTCAATAAAGCGAAAGAAGTGTATGTAGGTGCTGTTCATGATTCTGCAATTACCATTGGCAAGAATTCGATACACTATATTAAAAAAGCGATTGCTTTTATCGCAATGTTGATGAATTCGTAGCAGGCATTAGACTATCTACAGAAGTGGTGCCCAACTGGTACTGCTCCAAGGGCTATTTGAAAATCCCGACACTTCAATCAGGCACCCAACCTGGAAATTATTTTCAAGATTCTGAAATGGCCGCTAGGGAGCATAACTGTAATTTTGCAACTATTGCAATAGATAGGAAGTGTGGGCATAAGCAATAAGCACGTGTAGTGGTAAAATTAAGGGGGACGCAATTTGGTCAAATTAGAATACTATAATAATCATCCCTAGGAGGAGGTGTAGTCACAAAAACCTGGGTGCTTTAGCAAAATAATGCCTTGGTCTTAAAAGTTGGTCATTATAAGTAAAGTATGTGTTATTGTGTAAAGGAAGACGATATGATTTTCAATCAGCGGGGAAGCGAATTCAGAGAAAAATCAATCTTTAGCAATCATCTCTTACAGAAGGGTAAGCACCCATTCAACAATATTATTTTGGAAATGTGTAAAATGGTTCATTATTTTGAACAGCATTATCAAGGCAATGCAACGTTTTTTATTGAACTTCCATTAGCTTTTACTTACAGAGAGTAGAAACAAAAACTTAATAGTGCAGAAAAAGCCTCGACAAAAAGCAGACCATATTTTTTATTCTCTTTATCAGAGACTTCTTTGAATTAATTTGATTTATTGAGGTAATGTCTAATTACAAAATAATAATAATCGCCCCCGAGTTAATAAATGTTTTCGGTCTACTTTGCGCCAGACTTACTTCAAAATGACCAAAAGCCACCGATCATGTCAACATGTGTTTGAATTATTTACCTAGATACCTAGGTATAGATTGGCGTTTTGTCTTTTGAGAATATACAATTCAAATGTCAACCGAAATCTACGAGTTTCGTTAAGTGATTACCTCTTTCCGTATTTGATGGAGTTTTAAAACAGTTGATAATTTCCAAAGTACCCAAAAATGATTTTTACATTACTGAACGAATGGAAAATTGTGCAATTGTTCACGCAAAACAATTCCTATAAAGTAGCAGCTTAGCTTTTCAATATTGCTCACTCCGATAAAAATGTCAACATGGCCCATTTGATAAGAGTTTAGTAGTCTAGACTTACAAACTTAAATTTATCCATGAGCTTAATAAAGATGACAGTGACAGAGGACAACACATATGTGAAGAAATAAATGAGCGTCTAATCAGTATATACTATCTGCTTCTCAGACGAATGTACATTTCATTTGAATGATGCAGTTAATTGGTACAATTGCCGCATTTGAAGTGATGAAAATCTTGACGAATTCAGAGAAGTACACAAGCAACGATCTGAAAACAAAGGTTTGAGTTGGACCATATTGTACGACATCTCTATCTTGAAAAAAATTTAAATGATGATCTAGGTAAGTTTCCTCCAATACTATGTATACTCTAAAAGAGTCCTTCTAGGTGGAAGTAGGATCAAACTGTACTGAGTTGTTTGTACATCCCACCTCCACCTAGAAGGACTCTTTTACATAGTATTGAATGATGATCTTTATCTTCAATTCCTGCAGAATACGGTTGATCCCACATTGAAGCATTTGCTTGAACCCGCTTGACTTCTTTCTGTGACGACATCAAAAACATTTTCTTTGCCACTCCATTCAGTTCTACTTATATAGAAATTTGCAGCAAAGAATACACACTCAATGCAGAAGCATAACCGCAGATATGTTGTTATGTAACGGATTCCTATGAAACTACTATTGTATGCCAGTGGACAGAAAACAGTTTCAAAATTTATTGAATTTGTATTTAATTATTGAAAATTATGGCACGAGGTTACGTATACCTTCTCAACATCACAAGTTATTGGAATTTGTACTTTGACAATGTAATTATCTACACATGGTCAAGCTTTGATCAAGTTCTATCGTTAAATATAATATGAAATTATACAGATGCTCTAGGTAAACATACTGTTAAGTTTATGAACCTATGTTGTTAAAGGAAGAAGAATGTAGTCCATTTGTTTCAAGATTACTATTACTGGGGTATGATGAACTCTTTGTAATTCCTAATTAGAAACACAGCCTTCACAAGATCATTTAGATAAGCAAATATTCTATCATTTTTAAACAAACATGCCAAGATATTTTTAAAACAGAATGTGTTTGTGATTGTAATGCAAGGATTGGCAAAAATAACCAAAGGAAAGACGTTTACAAAGAAAAGTTTATACCATGCCATATCCATCCATGTGCATCCCATATTGCTGCAGCAGTTTTCGAGCAGCATCCATCTACCGCCATATCCATAAAGTTCTCCTCAATGTATGCCAATGTAACTTATAAATGTATAGAATTAAAGCTGTAAGATACATTAACAGAGCTATCATTAACGGCAATAGGAATGTAATAATTAAAGGTGTTAACAACCATGTTAACCATAATGTGAAGTCTATATCCACATATTCCACTAAAATATAAACCAACCTTGAATTGAAAATTATAACATAAGAAGACTAAAAAATTACCTAAGCAGTCCTGTAGCGCTTTTCCTATTTTGTCGATGTAAAAACCACATCATCAGGCATACTTTAACTTAAGATAAAATAAGTACTGCTAAAAACAACCATTAATAGTATTTTACTGTAATTAAAACTCTAAGTAATTACCAATAATCATTTTGTAATTAGTATAAGTAAAAATGTTATACATATTTCTACATCTTTGAACTGATTGTATGTCGGTTAGAATGCTGAGACATTCCTTACGAATAATTTTGGAAGGATATGATTTTCATTTTAATTAAAGATTCTCATCATAAATTAAAATTTTGATGACGTTTGAAAGCATTTAGGGAATTTAGTATTTTAGTTGATTCAAGGACATTCCCCAAAGGTGGGAAAAACTGTTTTTTCATATTTTTGCATAAAGAAACGGTCTACGTCGACTTTATTTTTGGAAAAGGGGGCCAAATAACAGCATTTTCATCAATTTAATTACAAAAGTAATCATTAACCTAAGATTTTTAATAAACAAATTTCGTGGTCATTACTAACAATGCCTGTAATTTAAACACATTTAAACAAACTGTTTACAATCGTAGTAATGAGATTTTAAACTTATATCATCAAATAATGCGCCCTCTATTTTTTAAGAATCTTTAAGTTGAACGTTGCCGAATTTTGCAAAAATAGGTTTTTCTAGTCTCAAAAATAAGCTAATGAAACACAAACTATTATGTATTAAAAAATTGTTTACCTTTATTTTGTATATAGTTATTAAAAACATTCTTTTAATTATGCTTTAAAGTGAAAGTTTTTTTTGCTTATTAAAAATGTATGTTTTGTGTGTATATAATTTTTATTTTTATTCTAAATTTCAAACTGGGTTTAATGTTCGAAATACGTTTCTTTGTGTTTTGGTTTTTTTAAGAAAATTTTAGTTTAAAAAATCGAAAAATTATGAAACCGGCAACGTTGTATCAGACGTTCGGTCAGTTGATCTAAGTTCAAGCCAAGTAAAATACTAATGGAAATTTAAGACTTAAGGAAATAAGTTTACGTTATTGTGCCATTAATCGCAGTTACGTTGAATATTTAATTGATTAGTTAAAATAGTAAGTTTTTTGCATTATTAAACTATCCGTTACTATACTTCAGCGTAGACCTTATAAATTTGGTTAGAATTAAAGCTATTTGTGTGTGGATTAAATGTAAAGTTTATTTTCTATATTTATGTTTTTTAATGAATGTACATGGTTTTGATTGTTGTATGGCTTTATTCATTTCATACTAGTTTATTTTGGTTGGCTTTTACTAATCAGGGTTGGGCAGTATTATTTCTAAGATGAGTATTGTGTTACATACAATATTCAGATTACAATTAACATGTAAGGCTTTGTAGTTTCCAATTATGAATAACAAATAACTGAAATGCACTAACTGGACACCCTGAATCATTATTTAATGTACCATTATAACTTGAATATAATTTTAAACCTCTGCTTCTTAAAAATTTAATGGACTATAGTACTTCCCAACTATTACTTTGCTAAAATCTTATAAGAACAACTCTCAGTGAGGGTTACGTAAATTTCGCATGTGCAGCAGGTGGTTGAGGTGTCATGGTGCATACCATCCGTATGGATTCATCTACAACCACACCTGACAATGGCCTTCGCCACGAACACGGTATGTGTGTTCAATATACGTCCTAGTTTCATTTATTTAAATCGTAACTAATTTATTAATAACTGTAACCTGTAAATAAATTGCCTTCATCTACTAATCTTGTTGGCTAATTTTCAAATAAATGTAAACAGGGTGAATCACCACCAACTGTACAGAGGTATATAGCGAAACAGTAATAGATTTGTTATTTTAGTAGCATGCACGTTGATAAATATTACATTTTAAAATTATTTTGAAATGTACAGTATGTTCCAAAGTTTTCAAAGTTATATTTTTTCTTATTGAACACCATGTATTTTATTGCGTTTTTTGATTATCCATAAAAATAGGGTATACTTGCATAAAGGTTTTCTATACCTAAATATAGAGTGTTCTGGGTTAAGTTCACTTTTCTTAAAGTAGGAAGTATTAAAAAAAGTAATCATCTTCTAATCCATCAAATGACAACAAATTTACTATTACGTCCAAATATTAGCTGAATGTAATTCATGAATATTAAAACATTTCTTTACAGGGTGTATAGAATTTAGAGGTAAATTATTATATCATTAATATAGAGCCTTATAATATGGAAACACCCAATATTTTATTAATTCATAACGTTAACAAAAGTAGTCCTCTTTCGAATGGTATTACAGTTTTGTGCAATTTAAATTTTCTTGAAATTAATGGTAAAGCGATTTTAAATCAAAAAATGCACACGTAATCTAATCAGTTAATGTTATTTTATGGCATTATTGCTTAAAATCCATGAGCAAAAATGTAAACGTTCATGATAATCGTTTTTTGTCCAATGCTGATACCGGCTGATACAGATGATTGTGGTTTTTCTTAAGAGCATTTTGTATCCCCGAGTGGTAAAATTTGTTATGATCATGCAGAGAAACGTTTTATATTTTTAAGCGAAAACCGTGCGTCAGATTGAAAAAAATCAAGGAATCAAATTTGCTTAGAAATGATTGGGGGATTTCAAGAATAATTTTATTATAAGAGAAATCAGTGGCGCACCATCAATGTCTGTCAAAATAGGCAGGTCAAATTTCTAACGAACGCCACTGGTGGAAATAAAAAAAAATGTAATACATTAAAAAATGCCTCGTGATACCGAGAGATCATTTAATAATGTCAAAAAACAAATACTTTCAATTCCCAATTTATCTATATTTGCTTCCATTACCTTTACGATTCCTACTGAAGTTAGGTGCACAACCTGTTAATTATTTATAACTTGATTTAAGGTTAATTTAAAATGATAAATTATAAACATTTCATTAAATAGAACTTGTGAAGATACACCAACATACAAAGTTTAATTATAATATTCTTCTCTTCATATTCTCATAAACATTTTGTAACTGCTGCGGAGTTATGTTAGGTACAGGATCAGTGTTTGCATCCTTCAATTCATCCAGAGTATGAAGCCGATTTCGTACACAGTATTTTTCAAGTACCCAAATAAAAAAATCCCACATGTCTACGAAAGTTATCAAGATCAAATTCCTGATTAGGAGATTGGTTGGCAACTTCATCGATACACAATGCAACAGAATACATCCACTCTGCATCACGGTTGCGACCATTTCGAATAAATTTCAAAATAAATTGGTTTTCTTCTGGGTGTAGTTCGATATGGTGCCCCACTTTATACCAACTTTTTCGCGCATTCCTGCTAAATAAAGAAAGACATTGTTTTTTGAAATTGTTATTGTGAATGTAATTTTTAAAGAAATCAATTGTAATAACTGTAACCTACCAACTAACACCGTTTACCCCCGATTAAATGAAAACAACTTAAATTGATTAAAATAAATTTAAGTGAAAAAAGTTTCTTTTGAAATTGTTGTTATGAATGTAATTTTAAAGAAAAAATTTAATAACTGTAACCTACCAACCATCACCGTGTACCCCTAATCCCCGAAAAATTGGGGCCCCCCCCCCATACCGAACTATACCCTTGTCGACATACCCTTTTATAAACTCGTTCAAAACAATGTAGTCTTAAGAAATATTTTTTAATGCAATAATTAAAAGAATAAACTAATAAAAACCCAAAACGTGAGAAAAAGTAAATTCGCTAAACAGTAAACACACAATTAGACATTATGACATTATGTTTGCCATTATTTGACATGTAAATAACTATTGTTAAGCAGTTCAGTTGAAAAAAATTATGATTATAATTTTACGATTCAATTTAAATACTTACGAAGTTATTCATTATAATATTTTGAAACACAATGGATGTCATCCTGTTCTAAATTTTGTAACTTTTTACCATTTTTAAAGACTTCGACACTAGCCTAAACTGTATTAGTTTTATCGAGTTTTATTTACCTTTTCGTAAGCAGTACAACCAGTAGCACGGAATCTACCGAAAAGTCTTTAGAAAACTTCTTTTCTACAATCGATATAGAAAGTTGGCACTTTGCGCTTGCATTTGACATATTCGAATCGAATAAAAAAATCAAACACCCGTGACTATTTTAACAATGAAATATTTGCTCGAATAAATAGAAAAAAAAATAAATAGTAGTCTGTCTTGATACAATAAATAATCTTGTGTGCTTTGCGAACACCACTGTACATTGTCGATTTCGAGATAATGCCGCGCTCCTTCGTCGCGCTCTTAATACACAGTAGCGATTTCTTATTTTTATATGTAAAATGACATTTTCAAAAATGAAAGTAGGTGTCTATTACTCGTACCTAGTTACGAAAAGTCAAATTTTTTCACTTGTCAGATTGTTTTACACTCGTTTTGAAAATGGTAATCATGGTAAGCTCGGTCACACTCGATTAGAATTTTAATTTGAAATAGATTTAATTCCTCAATGCAAAGTATCATGTAAACTCTTTCATGGATCATACTGATTGATTCATTTTGGGTAGCAACTAATTTTAAAACTGCGATTGCTTAGACAATTATTAGCAGACTGTAATACCATAAAATGACATTAATTAACTAAAATTATCTGTGCATTTTTTGTTTTCAAAATTCCTCGCCACCATTAATTTTAAAAGGAAATTGTAAATTGCACAAAAACTGTAACAGTTAGGCATATAACACCCTTATACCATTCAAAAGAGGATTTCCTTGTTAACGTTATGAATTAATGAAATATAGGTTGTTGTATTTAAAACAGGACTCATATTACATAGTTAATGATCTAATAGTTAACCTGTAAATTCTGAACACCATGTAAAGAGATGTTTAATATTTAATCATGGAATAAATTCAGCTAATATCCAACTATTTAGACGTAATTTGTTATGATTTGTTGGATTAGAATATAATGACTTTTTAATACTTCATATTTTAAGAATAGTCGCCGTAACTCAGACTACCCTGTATTTAGGTATAGTGAACCTTCATGAAAGTATACCTTATTTTTTAGCTGCAATCAAACCCAATAAACTACAGGTTATCCATAAGAAAAAAAACATAACATTTATGCGCCACCCTTTTTTGGAACATACTGTATATTTCAAAATAATTTGAATGTTTGTAATATTCATGAACGTGCATGCTACTAAAATGACAAAACTTTACTGTTTCGCTATAAACCTCTTTCCCATTGCTAGTGATTCACCCTATATTAGGAGCAGTTATTTTAATAACATTACATTTATGAAAAATATACACTTTAAGGATTACTATGTATTGAATTACATAATGCATGAACTCATCATACAATTTTTTAATTGTGGTGGTGGATTTTTTATTTAGAAACTTAGAACATATAACTAGTGGAACGAGCATACTCCGTTTGAGTCGTATAAAAATGATGAAGATTGACAAGATTGATAACTTTGTCATAGTAAAATAACGATAAACTTATAACTCGAACTGATCGCTAATGCGCAATCTCTGTTTGAGAGTAATAACCATAGTAACACAGAATAATAGCACAGTAATAATAGTAACAACTGATGACAAGTAATATTTTATTTGAAACATAAAAATTTTAGTCGAATTAATGAAGGTTTTAACTTCTTAATACTCAGCAACAGCTCCGATGTTGAACATTTCAAATTCCAATTTCAGCAAATAATTTTCGAAATTTTTCAGTATTGTTTAAACAATAAAATTCTTTAAAAAATGTTGTTGCGATATTTATGAAAATGTCAATTGATATTATTAAACATTTATTATCAATAATGTCCAGCACACTTTGGGTTAATAATTGTTTATAATAGCAACATTTACTGGAGAAAGTGTTATGGCAATATTCATAACAAAGTGAAGGGTTTTTTTTTAGTGAATATTTAGTGGGAGTTTTGGATATCGTAAAAACAAATACAGTAGACACTAAAATCACGTGTTTCTTTTTCTGCGCATGCGCAACCATGTATATCATGTGATTTTAACGTTTGCTGTATTTGTTTTACGATATCAAAACTTTATAATAACAATGATATTTTAGAAAAAATCTTTTTAAAATTATTTCTGGAAATATTTACAAAAGGAAATTGTTTTATTACCATTCCACCACACAATAATAAAAATAATATAATTGAGTATGATTAGTATTTATTTATATTATTAATAAAAACGTCGTTATTTAAATACATTTACAGACTAGCATTACCTTACCCCCGTGGTCTACGCTCCACGCATGAAATGAATTGATAGCATTACCCTCGTGGGCTACGCTATCTACCGGGTGTCCCAGGAATGAAAGGCCAAAACTTGGGAATGAGTAGTTGGTATTAAAATAATGTCAGTAACTTATATAACGTTTTTCTCCGGTCTTTATTTTCAGAGTTATAGGGCTGTAAAGTTGGAAATTAAAAACACAATTTTTTTAACTCAAACTATATTTTAGAATTTAATGAAAATTTGATGGATTGTCAATCTCATCAATGCATCTATTTTCGCAGTACCATTAGTTATACCGGGGTTCTAGAAAGTCAGGAATATACTTATCTCACTGGTTAAACGGTCAAAAGTTTTACAGAGATAAAGCAACAAACTTAAAAATACTTTCCACTATTTTCCTTAAAAAAGGTGCTATTTGTTGAATTCGATAAAATCAGTGGTTTTCGAAATTTGAAATTTTGTAACACACTGCAGAGATTGGCTACGTAATCCTCCAAAATGTTTTTACCTACGGACTGCGTGCAACATTTGTTATTTCTGTAACTAACAATAAATCGTCTATGCTTTATTTTCTCTTTCCGTAGAACCATATATTTTTTACAAATGGCAACGAAATTAATCGGATCTTAAGGCCCAAGCAATGCCCATAATCGTTGCTACCTGAAATAGTTTACATTTATTTTTTAATTGAAATCAGGTTTTTTTATTAATTTATCTTTGCCATTAAGAAGAATTAAGAGAGTGAAATCCTTAAACTTCTTCGCTTGTTCGGCAAGGTATACTAATAACACAATCTCGCTATGCTTCTCATCCACTTGTTTCATCAGTCACCAATCACAAAATTCCCTGAAGCACTTTTGGTAAATCGTCCGGGATTTAGTGCAAATTATTTGCTAATTTGTTACCGTATGCAAAATTTTGTTGCTCAAGAAGAACCAGAGTAAATTAGAAATTAAGCTGGACCCACCCCCCTAAAAAAACTTATTGCGAATAAGAAAACGAGCGAATGTCACAAGAATATTTGATGCTGTAAAATAACATCAACTAATTAGGCAAGATTTGCAAAAAAAACTAAGTAATCCTTTTACAAATGAAAATGATTGATGTAAAAGACCATGTACAATACCATTTATGATTTGAGCTTCACTAAAAAATGATAGCGATAGAAAATTAATACTGAAAATATCAAAGTTTAACAAACTCGAAATTAAATTTATTAGACATATCCTTCCCACTCCGTTATAATAACCACGATGTGTTTGCCGTGCTGGCATTACTTTAACGTTAACCATTTGAGCAAGAATTTATAAATGCAAATAAATGAAGGCAATGAGTCTATGTAATGCCAGCATGGCGAACACTTCGTGTTATTTTAACGGAGTGGTGAAAATATGTCTAATAAATGTAATTTCGAGACTTGTTAAATCTTTGAAATTACAGTATTAACTTTCTATTGCTATCATTTTAGTGAAAACTCAGATCATATATGGTGTTACATGTTCTTTAGATCAATCATTTTCGATTAATAAAGGAATTACTTACTTTTTCGCAAATCTTGCAGTATTCACTTACTATTTAATAATTGAATTATCTAATACAAATGACTCAAAAAAAGCGAAATAACAAAATTATTAACCAATATTACTAAACTGTTACCCCTACGGTGCTTAACACGAGCCGCCAATGTTCATGTGCATGATATACCCATTTTCCAACTGTTATTGTCAAAACGAAACAACGCATGTAGCAATAGTTTAAAGGTCTTTTGTGCTTCGCCCAGTTGCCGGCCTTGACTGATGTCTTGTCCGTCAATCCTCTGGGGTCACCACAAAATACCTACTTCTACTCTTAATGATATAATCTACTATTTATTAAATGTTTTTTTTCAAAAATTTCAATAAAAACATTTCACTTTGTGTTTCTCTCGTAAATTTTATTATTATTTAAATAACATAAATAATTATTAACCCCAAGTACGGGAGACATTGTTGATAAAAATGTTTAATGTTATTAATTGACAGAGTAATTTATTATTAATTTTTCTTTATAAACAGTTTTTTATTGTTTAAACAATATAAAAAATTATTGATCAAAATCATCAAGACTATTAGTATTAAAAAAATGCCTCGAAATTGACGTTCACGTGCGCATGCGCAGACTGTTTTAATATTAATTGTATATTTGTCAATCTTCTTTGAACAAACTGCACAACAGAATGCTCGTTCCACTAGATGTTCTAAGATTAGAAGGAAAAACCAGCTTTCAAATTGGAACCTCTCCAAACTAGTTTTTTTATGAACGAGATTCTTTACTTTTAATTTAGCCATAAAAATTATATGGGAGTTTATATTATTTAAATAGGCTTGTGTTATAGTTAAAATCATATAAGGTTGCGTAGGACTCATTCTAAATAACTAGCTGAATTAATTTTCATAAACGTATGTCGATGATAGTATGATCCTTTTATACAGGTTTTGTATTACCGATAACGTGTAATTATAATACATTTAATCAGATGTCGTTCTTTTACTTAATTTCTTGTATTAATTTTTATGAATTATGTACTTATTAAACGTCAAAATATTAATTAAGTGTCGACATACGATTATTACAGTCGCGTATATTAACACGGAAAACTTAAGTTCCTTGATTTTGTTTTTTTCCAACACACATGGATAAAGAAACATTATTATTACAATAAGGTACATACTCAAAAGCAACTGATTTAAACTATAGTACTTATTTTCTGGTAACCATGTGGATATGGTATTTTATTTTATTCTTCCAGTAGGAGTTATCAAGTAATTTTGCAAGGATGATAATCTCTGGACCTTTTTATTGGAAGGGAAGAGTGTGAACAAACTACAAAAATCCAGTATATGGCCTGGAAAATGACTTGATGAATATTGTATTGCAAGCATTATTACTGTACTGTTCAATTCAACAACAATTAATAATGGCCTTGATATTCTCAATCATTGTGTAAATTTGGATACATATTTTTCCATGACCATTAGTGGCATATAGTAATTCTGTAATCATTTTAATATAATATAAATTCTCGCCTTTGATATAGAATATTTATTCTAAAACACTTGCTTCTTATGGGTTTGCGTGTATTTTCATTTAGTAACTAGTATCAGAATGAATATTCTGTAATTCTGCTCAACGTCAGTGTCAAATGTAAATGGCTTTAGATGTTTTGAGGCAGGTATTAATTTAAATTTTATAAAATGAATGAAAAATCGAAGTAAATCAGATATACTTGTGGAGAAAACACGGTCTGTTGCTCGATTAGAATGAAAATTCTATCTACTCGTGTTTCTCACGCTGGCGTTGGGAATCTCCACTCGTATCGAATTTTTATTTTAACCTTGATACATAATTTACTATTATAATACATGAGATTTGCTATCATAATAATTCAGGAGCTCTTACTAAAAATGCCTCTGAGCTTTTTGAAATTGATAATAATTTCCTTTTTAATAGTAAGTTAATCGCTTACAATACACATATTCATTATAAAATAGGTATCAAAAAGCGTAATTAAATAAAATAAACTCATAGTCTTGATGGTCGGATTTATGGATAACTTTACGTTGGTTGATTGTTCAGAGAGTTCCAGTTTTGCTCTTTGATTAAGGTGTTAATAGTAATCACTCGAAAGTTTAATAACTCTCTGCACTTTCTGTTCTTTCCATCTGCACTTAAAGTTAAGCTGTACATGTCTATGTTTATAATTTAAGTAAATCCATCAAAAAGGGTGTTTAAGGGTTTGTTTAAATAAAAACCGGCTTGAAAAGTTCCCGAACTAATTTCTATATAGACTGTAGCAGTACAAAATAGATATTTATGCAATAAATATGTAAAGTAGGTTTTTCTACTCCTGTATTGCAATTCATATATTAGAGTTTTTACAATATGTACTATAATAAAACCGTTATCTATTGCTCTTATCGACTGGTGCTGTCACTAAATGTCTAACATAAATTTAGCAAATTTGGCAATTCGTAACTAGGTAGTAGTGCTCAATGTGTTACTATTAGCATTATGGGGTCGTAGAAAAAATAGTTTATGCAATCCGCATAGTAAGCATTACATGTCCATTGCATAATATACTATTTTTAATCGAGGCGAAGATTTTTAGAGTCAAATGGTAGGATGAAGTTAAAACGACCATTTGCACACATGTTGCATATTAAATTTTTTTCTACAACAAAACGTTTCACATTTTCGAAATTGCTTTATGCATGTTGATATTGAACTATTGGGTTTTAAGTTCCCACTACAGAGAACAAAATTTTCATTCCATTAACTGGAAAATTGTAACGAACGACATTCAAAACCATTGAGCAAAAATCGCTTTTATTTGGTTTTTATGTTTTGAAAGAATCGCATTACTTTCAAAATTGTTTAAGTTAATCTCAAATTTATTATAATATAAAATAAGGTTATGTAAATAGGCAACCCAAAATACATTTTACTTTTTATGCGCTAGTATTTCTAAAGAACTTTTGTGAGCGCATTTTAAAAGTTACAACAGACTATTTCACTAAGAGTTAAAAACACTCTAATTGTTAAGCTTAAAAGTTTGTTGGCGAGGTGTTAGCCGAGTCAGCAAATTAATGCGAAACAATCATGTAAAATTTAAGATACCTTAATTTTTGCACGTTAAATACAATATTTATTGGTTTTCATAAAATATTTACCGTTTCTATTAACTTATACCCTACATATACTAAGCTAATTAATTGTACTAACAATCCCTAAAAAAGGGTGATACATTTAAAAAATTTGAGATATTGCTTGGTTTCTAATTTCCTTCGCCTTGAATTAATACAATTAATTAATACCGAACACAGCTAATGACATGGAAATAATATGTTAAAAAGAAATATATGTTAAAGTATTTCAAGTAACTTTATAACAGAGCCTTAAAGTATGTGTCTTTTACTGATAATTAGCTATATCTTCTAAAATACCCTGTACAATATGTTGACATGCTACATTTGTTTAAAGCTCTTGATGAGATATTTTTGAACCTTAAAGAAAATATGGTGTGTTCTATTTAAAAAAATGTAAATGTATGCTAAGATTATTATCTTCCGGGTGAGCGGTGCTCGTCCTTCCTTCCTACGTTCTCTGCTTGACGTTTCGCTAACCATGCTGTTAGCTTCTTCAGTTACTCTAAAGACTAATGTTGTTGTCTTCTGCTCCTCGTTATATACCTATGTTCCGTTACGGTAGGTAGATGTCGATCAGTGACGGGTGGTTGGTTTTCGATGGTTGGTTGATCTTCTGTTTGGTATCGACTAATTTTGTGGCGACATTTGTTTTCTTTGTTTTTGTGAAGAGTTAGTTTCCACGTGTTGCTTAATCGGTAACCGTCTTCTCGATTGAAGTTGTTTTTATTTTTCATAATTTCTAAGGATTCTCTGATTATCCTTGGATAGTAGTTGTTAGTCCTTGATAGAACTTTAGCTTCCTCGAAGTTGATGATGTGTTTTCTTTTTTCGTGTAGATGTTCTGCGATTGCTGATTTATCTACCGCTCTGGACTTGGCGTCTCGGTGAGTTCTTTTAATCTACATTTTATGTTGCGTCCGGTTTGACCATATGTAGACCTTTCCATTTGCTTTCCCCTTTTTGTTGAAGTTTCGGCAGGTTATCTTTATTAGAAAATAGCAGTTGCTGGATTTTCTAACCGTTTCAAACCTGACACCGATATTCTTCTTCTCCAATGATTTTCTTAATTTGTCAGTTACTCCAGCAATGAATGGCAAACGAGCGTAGGTAGTGACCTGTTCCTTCTTTTTCGGATTTCCTGCGACAGGCGGCTCTTATTTCTTTTCTAGTATAGCCGTTCTTCATTAGGGCTTGTTGGACGTGTCGAAGTTGTTCTGCCTTGTGAACCTCGTCAGGAGTCTTGTTAGCTCTATGCAATAAAGTTTTGATTAGAGACCGCTTCTGCTGTGGATGATGGTGTGATGTGGCATGGAGGTATCGGTCGGTGTGTGTCTTTTTTACGATATACACTATGAGCCAACTTGTTGTTATCCCCTCGTTTCACTAGAACATCCAGGAAGAGCTCCTTATTCTCTTCTGTCTCCATGGTAAACTTGATATTTTCGTGCTGAGTGTTGAGGTGGTTAAGAAATACAGTAAGTGCTTCTTTCCCATGAGGCCATATGACAAGGTATCGTCCACGTATCTGAACCAGCATTTCGGTTTCTGTTCGCTGGATTGAACGGCTTCTTGCTTGAATGGTTCCTAAAGATATTCGCAATAACCGGTGATAATGGTGTTCCCATGGCTGCACCTGATTTTTGTTCGTAGAAATCCCGTTCCATAGAAAGTAAGTTGTATTCAGACATATTCTTGCTATCTCTGGTATGTCTTCTCTTAACCCATGGGTTGTGCACAGTTGTTTATGATGTTATGTGTATCGTCGACTAGTACGTTAGTGAATAGCGATTCTACATCAAAACTAACTAGTAATATCATCATTGGTTACTTCAGAGTCATCAGTAATTCGACGAAGTATTCGGAGTTCTTCACAAAAGATTCAGTTCTTCCCACGTACGGTTGTAGAAACTTAGCCACGTAACGGGCCAGTTCATAAGTTGGAGATCCACATGTGACTGACAATTGGCCTTAGGGGTTACCAAATTTGTGAATTTTTGGTAATCCATTGTATAGTCTAGGTGGTCTGGTCCCGGAAGGTAGCAGTTGACCATATTGATCGACGCTGGTATAGCTGAATGTTTGATTGCGGCACTCGTTTGTTTTTCAATTTTGTTGGTTGGATCTTCTTTTAACTTGGTGCAAAGTTGTGGATCCAGTAGCAATTTGATTTTTATTTGTAGTCTTCGGTGTTCATGACTACTGTAGCGTTGCCTTTATCTGCGCGTGTCACCATAATTTCTTGATTGCTTCTTAGTTCAATTAATACAATTTCTTTTGCGCGAGTGATGTTCCTACGTGCAGCTTTGGAACGTTGTAAACAGGTTTGAAACATATCGTTTTTATTAACGAAGTTATCCTCCGATGTCAGAAGTTTGCGTCACCCTGTGTATAACTTCTGGATGTATGAATGCTTGAAGCCAAAAATAGAGGTATAGATATAGATACAATTTCGACTGGTATTCACTACGTAGGCATTTATTATGTCACGCGCGCGTAGATCACGATCCAGTAGAAAAAGATAAACAACAATTACTTACACGTGATAGGTGATCATTTTAGTTTTTTAATTTAATTATCGAGAAGCAATCTAACCTTAAATACTTAAGGTTGGCGTTGTCGACGAGCCTGATTCGAAGTGACTGCATGTATTGAGATAGGGAAAAATGCGTCCGGCTTGTTGAAGTTTTAAGGAAACCGAAAAATTATCCATATGCGACTTTCACTATTGTCATGTATACACTTGTCGCTTTGATGTGAAGCATTTTCAAAGTAATCGGTTTAATAATGAATTAGCAATTAAAGTTAAACTTAAAATAATTATTAACGACAGCTTTTCAATTTTGTGACACTTTATTAGGGCACGTAGAGATTTTGATATACCTTTACAGCCAAATATAGAATATTTACAACCTAACAAAAAATTTGGTCCGTCAATTTGCATATTTTGTCTTAAGGGAATGAAATGAAAATATACAGGGTCGCTATTATGTATGGGTACAGCTAAATATATTGAGAACGGTTTATCAGTGCTTGTTGACATACGGTTAGAAGCAATTCAAATCTATCTTCCGGTGTAGTTTCAAATTTTGATCCTCATTTGTTTCGGAGATACAAGGCTGAACAGTTCCCAAAATATTCAGCTATACCCATACATAATAGCTATCTTTTGTGTATATAAATATTTATTGTTGTCTGGTGATGCTCCTACAAACCCGTTCTAAATATCTACATGTAATCCTGAGGATGTACTTTTTCCCGTGATTTCCTCAAACTTGCGAATAGTGACTGTTTCATTTTTCTTTCCATATTCCATATTGGCTGTTGTAGTTGTGCAAGAGTGTGGTTTCAGAATCGATTTCACGAGTGTATCACATGAAGTAGTTGCTCTTCTTTTAATTATCGAAACTCGGACACATAGACAGGATTATCAAATTGTCCAATTGTGTCGTTACCAATTTGTCTTTTTCTTCAGATA
The DNA here is from genome assembly GCA_030710515.1 of Abscondita cerata. Lineage (NCBI taxonomy): Eukaryota > Metazoa > Arthropoda > Insecta > Coleoptera > Lampyridae > Abscondita > Abscondita cerata. The sequence continues at coordinate 67,148 of JALBCR010004236.1, forward strand.
CCTGAAATTTTTTCTAATAATGGAGTCTATGATAATATTTTCTCTTTACTGTTAGACGGTCTAGATTGTTCTTTGTCTCTTCTGCTATGGATTCCGGCGTCAAATATAATTTCGCTATATTTCTGCCATATTCTTTTTCTGCCTTTCCAGAAGAGTCAAATTTTAATTTTTTGCAACTTTGACTTTTAGTGACTTGGTTCTCTTACGGGTTGCGTTCTTTTCTTGACGAGCCATATGTCTTCAACACATTTTCAGGACTCCTATTGAAATATTTTTCCAGGTTTCTTGATGCCAGATGTGTCCTGAATTGTATCAGGGTGTCTACAGAAAGGAGCGAGTTTGGAAACCATCCCTTTGTATTAAATTCAGCCGTTTTCCCATGTTAAAGCTACCAAAATACTCATAAACAACTCGGGTTTGATTATTGGTCTCGTTAATCTATTAACTGCGGGGACTTAGCGATGGCTGAATTTAGTACGCCAAAATGTGATGATGTGCTCCAGTATTTCTCAATTCTTCCATTAAATTTTAATTTGTGGAAGATTCAGGGCCACATAATTTTGGACAGCTGGAATGATCGTTAAAACTGCAAACGATAGAATTTCTAGGTCTTCTTTTTAATTGAACCAAGTTACCATGTGCATTAAATTGCTTCGGAACCTTATGAAACTTTTTGCTTAATGCATGCAAATACGCATGAATCACCATCCGCAATAAACTTCCTGTAACGTAAATTATGCATTTAAACGCTTAAATTAAAGCCCTCTACTATTATATCGGCCTCCATTCCGGCAGATGTATAATTTTTGAAACAGTGATCATCAGAAATGCTTTTGCTTTTGTTTCGTGCACATATGCTGCAATATTTATTGCGTACTCGTAAGGATAAAATTTTCCCCGTACGCTGCCCAATAATTACAGCCTGTAATATTAAAATTATTTTTGTAACGTCAAAGGAACAAAACTGATAACACCAGAAGCAGCATTGTAATTATGTCCTTAACTTCTTTTGGACCATCCACCATCAAATTTACGGTTATAAAGGAATCCCGTGTCGTCTACGTCACCGTTTTGAATGGCCAATTCGTATTCGTCTTTCCCTGCTTTCTCCATGTTCTCCCATAAACTTTCTTTGTAATGCTGATGCAGAAGAATTTTGTAAACTTATAAAATACCTAATTATGAAAGAAAGTAGCGGATAAATTCGTAAATTCCCATTACAGCTTTTTCTAATTGTTAATTACCACAAGTGATAAATTAAGCACAAAACACAAAGAAGATTCAAAATAACCACGTTTCAAGACCGGAAACATAAATCTAAGTTTCCAATAACCAGGACGTCGGTTCAGTGAAAAAAACTGGATATTGCACACTTTTATGCTTACCGCCATTTCAATTGGACTAAGGTTGATCTCTACCAACACTGTTTTCCTGAAAATTTCGTTTGCCCGCCTTTCAGTAGGTGGGTTTTGCAGTCACTATTATTGGTAATAAAGAGATAGGCTTAGAAATCTATGTCCATCCTACTAACATCAATACGATTGCATTTATCTTCTGTTTCACAATTGAACTTCATCAATGTAAAATAATGGGCAATGTTACATCAATAAGTTATACAGGGTGTTAGTAAATAAGTGCGACAAACTTTAGGGATCATTCTCCATAAAAAAATAATGACAGTTTACTATATAAACGTATGTCTGCAAATGCTTCGTTTTCAGAGATACTGGCTGTTAAATCATGATCATTGGCGCGCATACGAGTAATGATTTCAAATTTTTAAAGAAAAATTTCTTCTGTCTTTTCGTATGTGGCGCCGTTTTATGCAACAAAATAAAACATTCCACCTCAAAAAAATATATATTTTAATAACCTGTGTAAAAATTAAAACACGTGACTTTCATATCATTAATACAGATCATATGTTGAAAAAGCAAACTAGATTTGCGAAACGTTCTTTCTGTTAAATGTAATTAAAAAAATAATATTAGTTGCTTCGAAGCAACAAATTATAACATACTGTTGTATCCTTTCACCTTAAAAAAAAACATCTTAAAGCGCATTTTTCATTAAAATATAACAATGACAGAAAATAACACCATACGAAAAAAGAGGCAGGAGTGATTTTTTACAAAGTTTTAATTCTATAAATAATTGACAACAAAATACATTGTATCAGTTCAAGGCGATCTTTGTACCAAAACGGTATAACAATTTAAATACACATTCCTACTTACTGTGGGAAAAAATTTTTTACTTTCGAAAACTTTGAGTTACAGAGAAAATTTGTCAATTTTGAAAAGGTACAGTGTTTTAAAAATACAGGTACTTTGGTGTGGACGTATTTAAGTCAATGAAGACTGCTTTTGTTTTTTTATGTAGGGCGATTGAAAGAACCATTTCACATAGAAGTTTCGTTGTTTTAAATGAAACATTCTGTATTTAATATCGATATAATTTTAATACCTAAACAATTTATCGCATCAACTGGTTCTACTTACATACACAGTGTTTGATATGCTCACATGAATTCCAGCCGTATACTTCTAGAAAATGTAAACTTTAGATTATCTAATACCAAAATTGGGTTACAATTGATAAAACATAAATCTATTTATTACTAAATTTCTAAATGTCCTTGTTTGATCACCTTCAAATTCACCCTCAAGCATTCTTGATATTTTCATGTATTTTAGTAATTTTGAAACTAAATATCTCCTCTTACAAAGACTAACTTTTAATTCTTGTGGTGTTTATAATTATTATAATAAATGTTTTACGCTAAATTCATCTAATTTACGCGAGACATCTTGAAATTCATACTGATACTGGAAAGGCGCTTAGTCAATTACTACTGAGATAAAATATTTTCGCTTTCAGAAATTCTTGACATGTCAATGCTTGAATATATTGTTTATAATTATGAGTACTATTTATCTAGATGATGACCTTCAAATCGATCCTCGAGGGTAGTCTAAACAGTGTGTCTTAAATTGAGTAGGACTGAAGTGGCTATCTTTGTTATTAATAAAGATAGAATCCAATATGTACATTGTCCAATCCGCATTAGTGGTCGTAGTAAAATTACTATTTATTCAA
>JALBCR010004237.1:0-14791 GCA_030710515.1 Abscondita cerata
TCGTATTGCTTCGTTCCGGTTACGTATTGCTAATACAGCGAATAAAATGAGCACCAATTGGACTCGATCAGGTAATAACTCTCCAAGAAAATCGGGAAAACTGAAATATTCCGCATTCGAACACCGTAAGTAGTTTAGCGTGTGCGTTTAGGCGGTTGGGGATGACATCTTCTTTGTTTCTCTTTTAGACGAAAATACGGACACGAAAATACGGAGACGAAAGTGCTACGACGACATTACTACTACAAAATAAACTACTACCACGAAATTCTTTGTCTTGGTAAAATGGCTACCTTGTTTCCGTTATGCGAGTTGTGAGTGTTGAAGACGGCACCCAATTCTAAAACCGTACGAGCCTTCTCGTCAACCACGCCCGCTTCGTATCTGCCTTCGTAGCTATCTACCAGAGTTGTATAAGGTATTGTGTCTGTCTGTTATTTTACGTGACGAAACCAGTTAAAAATCGACCTTGACCTCGCCGCCGAACATAAACATAGATCAGCCGGTCGCTGACTGCGTCGTAAATTTAGTGCGCCCAATTAGAAACGGGTACTGCGACGTCAGCCCGTTACGATTCGCGTTTTCCTGTATTTGTGCAAATTGTGTTATTGTTATGTCGTAAAATAAACTTAATTTGTGACTTGTTTTCAGTGCGAGTATTTTATTGTAGCCCTAAGTACGAGTACATTAACCGTTCTATCTTGCGGAAATGTAAGCATCTCTTTATGAAAAGATAGTGGCGCCGGGCTTTGACAACCAATATTTGAGACGGTCGGTCCTTTCAGTATCTTGACTAATATCTTGAACACACGCCTCCCGCACTTTAGTGACCTAGCCGGTTGATACGAATTGCACCGTCGAATACGAATTTTATATCGGGTTCAATGAAATACTTATCTGTTTATTCTCTCTCTCTCTCTATCTTAATTTACATTCGTCGAGAATCCCAAACTCGGTCTATCTGTATAATTTGTACGTTACGCATATTTCGATCGAAGCTTTAGATTTGTGTAAGGCAAACGGCATAGTGATGATGACGTTTCCACACATTGTAGTCACAAACTACAGCCATTGGTTGGACCATTAAAGCGATTTTACAACGTTGCTTTAACCGGTCTGGTACAACTCGGCGCCAGCTATTTCGGCGCCTGTAGAACTCGACGCCAGGACATCTCGGCGCCAGTCAATTTGGCGCCGGCCATCTGGCAATCAGTCAATTTGGCGCCGGCCATCTCGGCGATAATGTAATGCCGATTCGGTTTAAACATTAATGGCCGATTCTACCGACTTACAACTAAAACTTAAGCAATGCTTGAAAACTTAAGTTAAAACCATAGCGACGATTAGCTTTAGAGCCACATCATGATCGGGAGGTAACGCCACATCCAATTGGTCCTGTTTCTGTGGGCGAACTACCTGGTACTTCAGGTGTAACCAAACATTTTACCCCGTCTGATATAAGACCTTTTCTCGAGCAGGCAACCGTCAAGTTACAAAGGCCGTAAACGCAGGAAAGCGTGTATTTTAACACAGACACCCCAAACAAAAACGAACTTGCAGCTGGAGAAGAGGCGCGTGCAACAAAGCTGCGCAAGTCCGCTTTTAAAAGCTAATAAAAATTTAACTGGTAATGGTGAAAGGAACCAACCCAAAAAGAAAAAAACAAATCAAAAAAATGAAACAGCAAGTCGAATAAAGTTCGGACGAAGAGGACGTTATGTAGCTTAATATGCTCTGAACCCTATTCAAATTCGCGCCCAGGCGAAAAGTGGATCAAGTGTACAAGATGTACGCAATGGGCCCATGAATTATGCACTGACATTGATATACACTTCATCTGTCAAAATTGTGATTCTGATGACGATTTATAAAAAAAATAAATGGAATTGAAGCATGTAACAAGTAACCCCTACCCTGTAAACAACCAACCCCACTTGCGGGGTTATTTTATTACAATCACACATTTCAATAAAAACTGGTTTTCTAACTTACGTGTTTCATTTTCATGAAATTTTCAAATTGGATAAAAAAAAGTTGTGTTTCAATGTCTAAAAATAATATAAAATTACATGGGGAGTTTGAAACAATTCTGAAGTCAAAACTGTAACAAGTAACCCCGGTCTCCCCTTGTCAGGCTAAATGTATTTTGTGCATAGTGACTTATCAAAAATACTGGTCGGTAATGCACTTCTGCCTCCTGCTTGGGAAATTCCCAATCCTGCTCGTGCATTACCTAGTCAGTGTTATCGATAAGTCACTATGCACAATGCACTTAATACATTACTTTTGATAAGTACTCTATCAAGGTAAAAATCATTGATAAATAGAATAAACAGTTTGAATCAGGCTTGAAAAATTTTCAACATTTTGTTTTCATTTATTTATTTTAAGTTGAAAAAAATTTTACAATAACGATCTCGTTTTTTGGTCTTCTAAGTCGTTTTGTTTACAACAATTAGCAATTAGGTACAAAAACTCATTGTGACTCTACAATTACACTAATAAATAATCAAACTAAAACTGCACTCAAATTTGTTTTGAGTAATACAAAAATGTTGAATTGCCGAATAACTTTAATTTTTATAACTTGAATTAGAAGGTTAGGGTTTTTATTAACGGGTACTTATTCGTCAGCATAATTCCCTTTTTTTGGATTTAAAAGAAATTTGTTTTTAAATGTTTTTACCTTCATGGAATATTGTAAAACATGGTGAGCGACCGCGGAATATCTTGTTCAATCCAAACTTTGAATTTTTGCGGCACCCCTAATGGTACTACCGCGCCGCGCCGTAAGATTTTCAGTTCCCGCTGTGCTTAATCCTGTGCAGGTGTCATGTTTAGCTTATAAGCTTTTAAACGCACTTACTAGAGCTAGATTATTTGTTTTTGGGATTTTCGTACCTTGTTATTTATGTTATGAACTCACCCATTTAATTTTGAAATAAAGTAATAGTGCCAATAACCGTACCGTAACAATGTTGTATTCCTTTTTTTTAATTTGGAGGAACCAAAATAATTATGAACTCAGTCGATTAAAACTTACAAGTTTCTATTAATAGGCTATTCATTATTAATAGGATTAAACTAACAGTTCAGGACACCTACATGGTATTTTGCCATTGTATTTTTAATGTAAAATTTTCCATTGCTTAAATCCCTATATATTCGAAAAGTTATACTACATAGGTAATACTCTGGAAGGAAGGTATAAATGGTCGTGGAATTGTTAAATAACTATCAGAGCTATTTTAGTCTAACAGTGAATTATTTTGAAGTTTGTGTTGGTGCATTAAAAAGGAAAGATATGGAGGATAAAGTCGTTTCTCAGCGGGGTAAAACAAGTTTACTGGCGATGGATATATAAAAAAAATGCATACGTATTCGACAAAATGAGCAAAGATAATGTTACAATATTTTGGCGATGTGAACAGAAAGGTCGTTGTAAAGCAAGACTCCATACTAAGGACGACGAAGTGATTAAAAAAGTTAATAACCACTCGCACGATACATCAGCAGCAAAAATTGAAAAAGACAGACTTATTACAGCCATAAAACTTCGTGCAGAAGAAACTGTGGAAAATACCATTTAAGTAATAAATTAATGTAGCATTGGTTTATCACAAGCTGCCCAAGGAATACTCCCAAACTATGAGGCGCTTAGAAAAGTCGTTAGAAGAAAACGAAATGAGGTAAGAAAACTTCATTATATAAAGATTTCAATTTAAGAAAAAATTGCCATTATTTACTACACTCTATATTTAACTATAGGGAACCCTTATAAAAATGAAAGCTTGATTTTTGAGTAGAATTCAAAAACGCAATTATATGCAGGGTATTCCATTAAAAAAAAACACAACTTTGGTATGCCACTTTGTTTTGGAGCACTGTGTATATTTAAAAATATTTGTGTGGGTCTATCCCAAAAAAAAATTTTCTTCTCTGAAGTTAACGAATATAAGCCGTTTCTACGTAAAACTCCGTGATGTCGGTGATGAATCACCTTGTATACTATCTGCGTGTAACGCATCGTTACGTCTCATTGATTCATCTTAAATAATTCGAAAAACCTAATGGTCCGTGATCATCATAATTCATAAGCAAACATTTGTTTTTGAAAAATTTCCAAAACTCATTAGAATCAAGTTTGTTTTTATTATTTACTTTCTAAATTAATTTAATGTCGCTTTCTCTATATTTATTTTCAAGCATAGCACGGCAACACTAGACTTGTCCGATATTCTGATATTTTTAGTACAAGGTTGAATAAAATTGTAATACAAAATTTAGTTGACGGTTGACAGTTAACGTTTCAATAATTTGTTTACTTTTTTGTTTATTGTAAAGTAAACTTTGAACTCTTCTCAAGGACGAACGGTACATTTAGTATGTAGATAAATTGAGGTCCAATCGACTTTTATCTTTACAATACGTGGTAGATTTATTTCTCTGTAATTTTGGGACGCCCTGTATGTTCCCTAATGGTCATATGGGAGTATTATTGTTTTATTAATGTATATACCTATAATTTACATTTTTAAAGAAAATTTAATTTTGGTAAGAAAATGTAATTTTCAAATTAAGGAAATGAAATGTATGACTAGCTTCTCGGGGTGTTTGCCCATAACTTATCTGGTATAAATGTATTATTTCTTTTACAGGTTAATGTTGCACCCCTGCACCAGCAAATTTGGAAGACCTTATCATACCGGAAGTGTACACTATATATGAACCTCAACCTGGTCGGCAAGAAAATTTTCTATTAGCTGACAGTGGTCCCGGACAGAATAGAATAATAATTTTTGGGCGAAGACGTGGTCTAGATATTTTGAAAGAGTCAGGGCAGTGGATGCTGATGGAACATTTACATTAGCACCTCGGTTGTTTTCACAAGTTTATGTGATACTAGCCGAGAAATTTGGGGGCGTCCATCCAGTTTTGTATGCAATGTTGCCAAATAAGCAAAGAGCTACATACAACCTGCTGTTTGAGATGATCAAAGAACTTTGCCCCAATTTAAATCCGACTGATATTGCTTTGTGACTACGAAGCGGCAGCTTTCCAAGCTATGATGGAGTCGTTTCCAAGAGTGCGTATACACGGATGCTTTTCATTTAACTAAAAACATGAAAAAGCATATAGGGCAATTACAGTTAACCAACCTGTATAACAATAACCGGATTTTCATTGCAAGCAAAATGATAACTGCGCTAGTTTTTGTTCCATTCCGGATTTCGATCAGGCAGTTGATGTATTACTTGCTGCTAACTTCAATCACTTTTAGAATGGTTCGAAGATAATTATTTGGGAAGGATGAACAGACGTGGAATGGTAGGCGTCCGCCTTTGTTTCCAGTCGACATGTGGAATCTTCACCAAAAGACGCTAAACGATGAAGATCGCACAAATAATCATGCGGAAGCTAGTCATCGGAGATTGCAAACAGAACTGGCAATGGACCATCCGACAGTATAGAAGCTAATTGAAGGCCTTAAAAGGTACAAAAAGGACGTGATATTTTTTATGAACAGCTTGTAGCAGGTAACAGTCCTCCAAAGAAATTAAAAAAATACAGAGATGCCAATGAAAGGATTTTGAGAATAGTAAGGGATTACCAAAATCGAGATATTCTTGCATTTTTACGTGGCATAGCCCACAACTATCAAATGCAACAATAAGTAATAGTTATGTAACTGATTTTGGTCTTTTATAATGATAAAGTATATTATCTGTAATATTAAAATTTGAATTAAAGTACATTTTTACGAAAGGTTTTTATTTGTTTTGATGCTGAAATGGCCGGCACCGAATTGGCTGGCGCCGAATTGACTGGTGCCGAATTAGCTGGCGCCAAATTGTTCCGGCGACGGATTGGCGGCGCCGAATGAATCCTGCTAAAACTTGCACCATCTATGAAATAGTGGAAACTATCTGCTACAGCGGTGTCGCAGGCTTTCAACCCAAAAATATAAACACGGTTTCAAAAGTGGAATTTGGCCAGTAAATTCGGAAATTTTTATGACGAGGATTTTTTAAGTTCTTACGTTACAGACAGACCTTATGATAGTGTACTAATGGAAGATCTCACAGTAAAGGAAGTGACTGAATCTGCTAAACCTTCAGGTGCCATGATAAATTTGACCACGAACAAGCAACAACTAGTGCCCCTATGGAAAAAATTGATGCAGCTGGCAGCGAAGATCCTACCTTCTCCGTCTTTATCTGTCATGTTACATTCAGACTAGGAACCATCAACTAGTGTACCAGTGCAACAAATACATGAAACTGCTGTCACTTCAAATCGAAATGGAACATTAACACCTGTAAGTCAACTCTCTTTTTAAGTCCAGAAAATGTAAGACCATACCCTAAATCCGACTCAAAAACGATTCTAGGGACAGGTAGATATACCTTTCCTGCAGCCGTAAGTGCGATATAAAGATCCTTCAAAGTAAACGTACAATTTGGGATGTTATTTAATAAAGAATTGACCGTGACCGACCGGTGGACACGCACATTTATAAGCAATACAGATTGTGACCCACCGGTGGGTCTCGACGTCATGAAAGTGTTAACCACTGTAAATTTACTTATTACTTATTCCGAATCGTAGCATGTTTCAATTCACGAGACTACCGTTTTGGGTCAGCTAATACACTAGCTTGGTAGCAAAGGTTGATTGACCGCGTGTTGCGTCCCCAATTGGAGCTCTCTGTTTTCGTTTATCTCGATGATGTTATTATTTGTGCCCGTTCTTTCGAAAAACATGAAAATTTTAACTGAAGTTCATCGTCACCTTAAGGATCATCAGTACGTTTAGTATTGGGAATTTACATGTAAAATTTCCAATTTTTGGTTTGAGTTTTTGCGGTCACCCGTGAACCGATTTTGACGTGTTATGTGTCAAAATGTAGGACGGAATGTCCTCTTCCGCTAACAACCTTCATTTTTTGACAAATGTTGTTTGGCAACCAAACAAAAATACAGAAACATTCGAGGATTATTTGTCACACGTTGATTGTAATCCAATTCAAAATTAATTAAGAATGAAAGTGTTTGTGTTGGACGCGGGAGCTAAACTATTGAAGGTAAGAAGCATTTTTATTTAATAATTTTGAGCTACAGAATATTTAGTATGTATATAAACAAGGAAAATCTGTAGGCTGCTACGCATCCACCTTACAATTCTTATCGCAGATAGAAAACATTATTAAGATTTTTAAGTAATGTTTAATCAATGTGCGCAATATTTTTGTCAAATACAGTAAATTAGTCTCAATATTAAAATATCGAGGAAAGTTTTTCCGATTTGTATTTATTCACTCGTGTTTTAATATACCGGGTGACTCCTCTAGTTCGTCGGTTAGACAGTTTTCGACTTCCTGAAATTCCATCAATATGAAATTTGGTATATGGCCATAATCGACTACTCTAAAGGTGCGTACAGACTGAGTTCCAATGCAAACCAACGCCAACTGGACCGAATATGTCTGTTGGCGTTGGGATTGGAAATCATTGGGAAAGATTTTTTGGTGCCGTCCACATTGAATTTTAGTTGTCAATTGGAAACCCTTGCTTATGGTTCGGTCATTTAGCTGTGTATTTGAATTCAAAATTTCGTAATGTCATCAAGTGAAGAAGATTTATTGTGTGTAAGTGCCGCGTTTTAATTGTGACATCTTTAGTCCAAGACAAAAGAAGAAACGTAAATCTAGACGTTGGTGGATGACAACACAATTTACAAATAGAAGTACCTACAATACAAGCATTCTGCTGTATGAGCTTCGAAGCGAAGACAGTAATCATTTCAGAACATTCTGCAGAACGAGTCCGGAATTATTTGATGCACTACTGGATTTAATAACACCAAAATCGAAAAACATGATAGGGAAGAGTTGCCGATATTGTACCGGCGCGGCGCAATATTGTACCACCTAATTTTGCGAAAACCGTTACCTTGGTCCCATCTAGCGTCTTCAGTCTCAAACAGCTAACAAAATTATGCTGTTGGTAAAGGAATTGGCAGGAATCTATGCAGCGAGGGAACCGAATGAAAATTTTCGCCGCATTTGATATAAATTTTCACCCATAAACGTAAGTAATTGCTACGTTCTATGCATGTATGTACAGCTGGCAATAATATTGGCGTAATTCCTTAAGTTTTAGCTCCTAAATATTTAAATTTCATTCAATGTTTCGGTTTTTAAAGGTGAAAATTTGTTTGCAAACGAGTTGCCTAATTTGTAACGACACCTCGTTTCCTATATTGTACCGGTACAATTAAGGAAATCATTTCTTTCTCAAAACATTTAGAACGTAATATTTTCTCATTTCCTTAGATGGATAACAAAAATGAGCCAAAAGCAAGAAGAAAATATTACAAATGGTCTGAAGAAGAACTTAACCATGCGCTGGATTTCTACAAGACCGGACGAATGGGACTAAACGAGTGCAGTCGTCAATTTGGGATAAGTAAACCAACTTTAAAAAGGCATTTAAACGATAGCAACAAATATGCCAAAGGGAAAAATTCAAAGGGCGCATATCCGCCCTTCCTGAGAAAGTTGAAGAAGATCTGGTAGAACATATTTTATATTTAGAAGAACACATGTTTGGTTTAATGATTAAAGAAATTAGAAAACTCGCATTTCAAATTGTTGAAAAAAATAAGATAGACTGTGGTTTTAACAAAAGTAAACAACTTCCCGGGAAGAAATGGTATTACAACTTCATAAAACGTCACCCAAATCTCTCATTAAGGCAGCCTGAAGCCACATCTTTAGCTCGTGTAAAAGGTTTCAATCGGGAAAACGTCAATGAATTTTTTGATTTATATGAAAACATTTCCCAAAAAATAATTTGACTGTGAGTCAGATCTTTAATGCAGATGAATCTGGATTTTCCACAGTGCAAAAAAAGACACAGAAAATAGTGGGGCAGAAAGGAAAAACGTCAAATTGTTGGTATCACAAGCGGAGAGCGCAGAGTAAACACGACAGTTGTCTGCTGCGTCAATCCTTCAGGTGTTTTCTTACCGCCAATGATAATATTCAAAAGAATTCGAATGAATGATGTATTAAAAAAAAGGAGCACCCCTGGTAGCCTAGTTGAAGTATCCGAAACTGGTTACATGAATTCTGAACTTTTTGTAAAGTTTCTCAAGCATTTTATCAATCACGTTCGTCCAACCAATGACAGAAAAGTTTTATTATTGGTAGATGGTCATACTACTCATTCCAAGAATGTTGATGCTATAGAACTAGCTAAAAGAGAATGGGGTGATTTTATTGCAGTTACCGGGACATACAACCCACAGGCTCCAACCCCTAGATGTGGGTTTCTTTTCACCTCTAGGCAAATACTACATAAAGGCGCAAGAAACGTGGCTTAAAGTCATCCATCGCAAGCAATCACACAATTTGAAATTTCAGAGCTACTATGTACAGCATACAGCCAAGCTGCAACTGTGTCCAACGCGATGGGATCTTTTAGAGGGGCAGGGATTTGGCCCATAAACAGGTTCGTTTTACTGATGCAGATTTTCTGGCAGGCAAAGACTGACCCATAGAGAAACCTATAAGTCCGAAGATCATGAATTGGTTGTAGAAGACCAAGAGATGCTGGAACATGACAACTTGCCAAAATCTCAGAACTTGACTCAAAGTAACACACCTACCAGGGAAAATCAAAAACTAATTTAGACGTAACACGAGATAAGGACATCGTCAACGCCAACATCAGTTTGGTTGACGAAATTCAAAAACAATACTTTAGCCCCAAAATATTGTCTCCATTGCCTACGATTTCATAACGTTAAAAGGCAGGTCGACCTGCTCAGAAAGCTGTCGTTTTGACAACCACTCCCTACAAAGAGGAATTGAAAGAGAAGAAAGCCAAGAAAAAGTACGTTAAAAGGAATCAAGTAAAACGCAAACTAACTGACGAACCTCGACCGTCCACATGAAGGAACCGGAGATTGTGTTAAACACTGATGAGTGGTATTGTTTTTTGTGCAACGAGAAGACATGGTCCAGTGTTTAAAATGTATGAAATGGGTTCATGAATCTTGCTCAGGAGCGATGCCACAGAAAATTTTATTTGTGAATTGTGTTCTTAATTTTCCTTTAACATTCGGTTTTGCACATTATAAAGTTTATTAGAGAAAGTTCCTTTTGTTTATTTGTTTGTTAATCATAAATAAAGCGTTACAGTTTAATGTGGTTATTCTAAGTTGTGTAGCATGCGAGTCTTAGTGGTACAATTTAAGCTACGGGTGGTACCATTTAGGAACCCGGTTGCCCATATTGTACCGGATACACTTCTTTTCAAAAATAAAAAAATAATGCACTTATCGACATGAAGAAAATTAAAAAATCGGATGCTGCCAAAATCATCAGGGAACATACTGTAAGCTTTTTTTTTGACCTTTTACCCATATAAAGAGTTATGGGCAAAAATCTCAACCCGATACAATATCGGCAACTCTCCCCTACAAGTACAGAAAAAGCTATCCCACCTAAGAAAAGATTAGCTGTTACACTTCATTACCCCCCAACTGGAAATTCTTACACTAGTCTAGCGTATATCCCTAAAATATCAAAACAATCAATATCATCTATTATTCCTCAAGTTTGCTCTGCCATTGTTGAAACACTGAAAGAATATATCAGGGTAAGTTTTAATTAGTTAAATTATTACATGAAATTGTTATTGTAATTTTTATAATTCGTGAAGGTGAGGAAGAAAATTGCTTGAGCCAGGTGTGGACAGGTTGGGGCACAACATGGTAAATAGAGTACCACCAGACCTTCGCGAAGGTGTCGGTGACCTAACAATGAGCGTGGAAGGCTGATGATGTATCTCCCCCAACTGTTGTATGGTGCTGGCGTAACCAGAGTTTAGCGATGATGTGCTAAGAGTTGAATTATCATTCCACTGTAAGATTGGGTTTGGTGGGGCTTGATACATTCCATGTCAGCCTCAAACAAAATGTTTCCAAATTTATGCTTCACCAAAGCGCGGGTATGGTCGTCAAATTTTTGAAGTTGACTGGCAATATATTCGCCATATAGGGTACATTCGTTTTTTCAATTTTAGCAGTTTTACTAGGATCAATAATTTTCATAATATTGAGCGGTTTAGTTACACGAGGATCCTCCTTTTCCCTTTCCCGTTTTTGAGGTAGAAGTAATGAATTGTTTAGATTTGGGAAATTTAGTACAAGTAATGACTACTTCATCGTTATTTATGTTATCTTCTTGTTGTGACATCTGCGAGTCATGCAAAACGTCTGGCGATTCATATATTTCTACGCTGGCACCAACATTAGTTTCCTGTAAAAATACAGGGCAGTGCATATTTGATATTAATTTCCAATGTTTGTATTGTTACAGATGCCCCAAACCCAGATGAATGGTTAAAAGTAAGTCGTGAATACGAAGAAAACTGGAACTTTCCGCATTGCCTAGGTGCCATTGATGGCAAGCATGTACAATTACAGGCCCCATTTTCCAGTGGAAGTAATTTTTCAATTCTAAATCTACTTTTAGCATTGTTCTTTTCGCACTTGTTGACGCCGATTTTAATTTTTATATGCTGATGTTGGGTGCCAAGGAAGAATTTCTGACGGAGGCGTTTTTAATAACACAATTGTATCCAAAAACTTGAAGAAAATTCTCTAAATTTGCCAAATTCAAATATATTACCTGGAAGAAACAAAATTGTTCCTTATGTGTTCGTTGCGGATATAGCCTTTCCCTTGAAAGACAATATTTTAATACCATATTCAGGTTCTCACTTAAAAGGATCCGCTAAACGTATATTCAACTACCGACTCTCAAGGGCAAGGAGGATAGTTGAAAATGTGTTCAGTGTCTTGTCAGCTGTATTTCGAGTTTTAAAAGCCAATGCTGCTAGAACCGGAAAAAGCTGAATTAGTTGTTATGGCATGCATTCACTTGCATAATTTTCTCAGAAAAACCAATCATCAAACATGTTTATACTCCAAATGGAACTTTCCATACCGAAGTGAATGGAATAGTAATACCTGGATCATGGAGATCATCTGATAACAACAATGGATCAACATCAATTCCGAAAGTAGCTCGAAAATCATCAGCAAATGCAGAACAAATTCGAGCTGAGTTTGCTGAGTATTTATTACCAGTGGAAAGGTGCCATGGCAAAATAATTATGAGTAGTAAAATAGAAACTTTGATCACCCAAGCTCACTCATTTCTTAATATTTGAATGGACACAATTCCAGGTTTTTATTTTCCCGCTTTTAAGTTCCTATTCCAGAGTATGTGGTACCTTCACGTCGCCATTCTCGTCGATAAGTTCAAAGTAAGACTCTCAATTTTTTCTTTACTTCAGGCATTTCGCGCCCAACTTCATCTGCAATACTTTGCCAGATATCTATCTTCTTTTCGAGAACTTATAATTTCCATTAGTAGGATCCCATAATATAGGATTATCCCGATACAGCTGAATTAATTTAATGCATAAATCGTGGTTCCATTCCATATCGAAACACAAAACTATAGACGTATTCACCCAAAAAAACAATAAAAAATACTCTTTCTACTACGACGCGATGCCAACTACTGAAAACGCTAAAAACGTCCACACCAAATGAAACATTGAAGTACCGCTCAGAGTCCGAACGCAAACCAACGCCAACGATCCTTTGGAAATCGTTCGAATGCATTGGCGTACATTCGCTAACACCGTATACATCGGCTCCAACGCATTTTAACCTTCGTACGTCGTTCGGGTCCTTTTCGACCCAGTCTCTATTTTTTATTGTTTTTGTTAACTTTTATTATTTATTATGGAAAGTTGAACTTTTAAGAACTATAATTGCAGTGGTCAAATCTTTAAAATTATGGGATGAAAAGAAAAAAATTGTTAAACTTTTTAGTATCAATAATTTACACATATAGGATGTTCGGGTCACTTTTGTCCTATGCGATTTAGTTCGGATAATTTCGTACAAAACCGGGTGAGTAATGGTAACAGGTTGAGACCTGTAGTTAAATCATTCAGTATTTCTTATTCTACAGTGCTTATGTGTATCGTTCAGTAAGTGTTATGTATTAGTTTGTCTATCTTTTGAACGGGTAAATTTATTGTATTTATTATGGCTTCAAAACGTGACCCTTTGACACAAAAACAACTCGAAGAAAGAAATTAATAGTTTCGATAAAGAAACATTTGATTTTGAAGATTCCTCTGATGAATGGGATCTATCTGACAAAGATGAGGGCTCTGAATTTGACGATCACGTTTCGGTTTATACAGAGAGTGACTCAGAAGAGGAGCTAGAGTGTTCAAATGTAGAATCTCAAATTATGTTATCAAAAGACAAAAAATTGAATGGTTTTCCGAACCTCCTATACATAAAGGAAGACTCGCTGCACACAACGTTCTTACGGCCACACCTGGACTGACTAGGTACACAACATCAAGGGTTCAAGACGAACTATCAGCTTTTATACTTTTCTTTCCACCACCAATAGAAAAACTAATTTTAGACCACTCTAATATGGAAGGTCGTCAGTATATAATACAAGTTGGAAAGATTTGGATGCACAAGATTTGAATTGCTACATTGGTTTTATTGATTTTGGCAGGAGTTTTCAAATCTCATAATGAATCCCATAGAAAGTCTATGGGATGCCGAAAAAAGGTGAGGGGTATATTCCGTGCAACAATGTCTTTAGAGAATTTTAAACGAATTTCGAGAGTTCTCAGATTTGACAATAAAGAAACACGAACTGAAAGGAGAAGCTAGAGATAAATTTGCGGCCATTAGAGAGCTTTGGGACATATAGATTGAAATTTTGCAGTTATACAATCCAGACGAAAATGTAACAATTGATGAACAGTTGGTCAGTTCAGAGGAAAGTGCCTTTAGGCAATACATACCTACTAAGCCTGCTCGTTACGGAATTAAATTTTGGGTATTGTGCGATTGCAATACAGCGTATGTATGGAACATCCAACCTCGGCAAACTTCCTGGTGGAGTTAGAGAACAAAATCAAGGCCATGCGTGTTGTTTGGATTTATCTTATGGATTAAAAGCCATAACATACATGTGATAATTTTTACATCTCATGAACTTAGTCAGTTTTACTCAAGCGGAATATCACAATGGTTGGTACAATAAAAAGAAACAAGACTTGCATTCCACCGGAACTCCTGCAAACGAATGTACCAAAAATGACACCAAAGTTTGCATTTTTTCTTCTAATTCTTGTGGTTTTCATACCTTCCTGAAAAAGTCAAACAAATGTGTTACATTACTAAGTTGTTATTGCAGAAAGAATATATCAAACCAAAACAAGTCGAAAACCATAATTATACTAGATTACAATAAAACAAAAAGGAGCCGTCGACACATTAAGATAAAGCTGTTGTATGTTATACAAGGAGAAAACAAACCGTTGGCCACTTATTGTTTTATAATATAATTGACATTAGTGCTTACAATTCTTATGTTTTATTCTCGAAAGTAACCAATAGTTGGGGTTCTAAGATCGTCCGGAAGCGACGACGTTTTTACTAGAAAATTTGGGCATGTTGCTGGTACAACCACATATTGAAAGCGAAAATACAGCTTCCTCGAACAAAAGCTGCAAAGTGTTTGTTGAAAAAATCAAATCTGCGTCAGCATTGTTCAAATGAAACAACTTCAACGTCAGCTCAGTCTAGAAAAAGGGGCAGATGCTATATGTGTGCAAAAAACAGACAATAAATGTTCTAATTGTGTTGCAAATGTGGGAACTATTGG
>JALBCR010004238.1:0-18830 GCA_030710515.1 Abscondita cerata
GGGTTATTGCATGCTACTATCTTTAGTCTCAAGACAAAAGAAGAAACGTAAATCTAGATGGGGAAAAGGGTGGATGATGAACACAATTTACAAATAGAAGTACCTACAATACAAGCATTCTGCTGTATGAGCTTCGAAGCGAAGACAGTAATCATTTCAGAACATTCTGCAGAACGAGTCCGGAATTATTTGATGCACTACTGATTTAATAACACCAAAATCGAAAAACATGATAGAAGAGTTGCCGATATTGTACCGGCGCGGCGCCAATATTGTACCACCTATTTTGCGAAAAACCGTTACCCTGGTCCCCATAGCGTCTTCAGTCTCAAACAGCTAACAAAATTATGTTGTTGGTGCGAATTGGCGTGGAATCTATGCAGCAACTGCAGTTGAAAATTTTCGCCGCATTTGATATAAATTTTCACCATAAACGTAAGTATGTTACTTCTATGGATGTATGTACAGCTGGCAATAATATTGGCGTAATTCCTTAAGTTTTAGCTCCTAAATATTTAAATTCAACCAATGTTTCGGTTTTTAAAGGTGAAAAATTTTCCGAGTTGCCTAATTTGTAACGACACCTCGTTTCCTATATTGTACCGGTACAATTAAGAAATCATTTCTTTCTCAAAACATTTAGAACGTAATATTTTCTCATTTCCTTAGATGGATAACAAAAAATGAGCCAAAAAGCAAGAGAAAATATTACAAATGGTCTGAAGAAGAACTTAACCATGCGCTGGATGTCTACAAGACCGGACGAATGGGACTAAACGAGTGCAGTCGTCAATTTGGGATAAGTAAACCAACTTTAAAAAGGCATTTAAACGATAGCAACAAATATGCCAAAGGGGAAAATTCAAAGGCATATCCGCCCTTCCTGAGAAAGTTGAAGAAGATCTGGTAGAACATATTTTATATTTAGAAGAACACATGTTTGGTTTAATGATTAAAGAAATAGAAAACTCGCATTTCAAATTGTTGAAAAAATAAGATAGACTGTGGTTTTAACAAAGTAAACAACTTCCCGGAAGAAATGGTATTACAACTTCATAAAACGTCACCCAAATCTCTCATTAAGGCAGCCTGAAGCCACATCTTTCGTGTAAAAGGTTTCAATCGGGAAAACGTCAATGAATTTTTGATTTATATGAAAACATTTCCCAAAAAATGACTGTGAGTCAGATCTTTAATGCAGATGAATCTGGATTTTCCACAGTGCAAAAAGACACAGAAAATAGTGGGGCAGAAAGGAAAAACGTCAAATTGTTGGTATCACAAGCGGAGAGCGCGGAGTAAACACGACAGTTGTCTGCTGCGTCAATCCTTCAGGTGTTTTCTTACCGCCAATGATAATATTCAAAGAATTGAATGAATGATGTATTAAAAAAGCACCCCTGGTAGCCTAGTTGAAGTATCGAAACTGGTTACATGAATTTCTGAACTTTTTGTAAAGTTTCTCAAGCATTTTATTAATCACGTTCGTCCAACCAATGACAGAAAAGTTTTATTATTGGTAGATGGTCATACTAGTCATTCCAAGAATGTTGATGCTATAGAACTAGCTAAAGAGAATGGGTGATTTTATTGCAGTTACCGGGACATACAACCCACAGGCTCAACCCTAGATGTGGGTCTTTTCACCTCTAGGCAAATACTACATAAAGGCGCAAGAAACGTGGCTTAAAGTCATCCATCAACAATCACACAATTTGAAATTTCAGAGCTACTATGTACAGCATACAGCCAAGCTGCACTGTGTCCAACGCGATGAGATCTTTTAGAGGGCAGGATTTGGCCCATAAACAGGTTCGTTTTACTGATGCAGATTTTCTGGCAGGCAAAAGACTGACCCATAGAAAAACCTATAAGTCCGAAGATCATGAATTGGTTGTAGAAGACCAAAGAGATGCTGGAACATGACAACTTGCCAAAATCTCAAAATTTGACTCAAAGTAACACACGTTACCAGGGAAAATCAAAAAACTAATTTAGACGTAACACGAGATAAGGACATCGTCAACGCCAACATCAGTTTGGTTGACGAAATTCAAAAAACAATACTTTAGCCCCAAAATATTGTCTCCATTGCCTACGATTTCGCATAACGTTAAAAGGTAGGTCGACCTGCTCAGAAAGCTGTCGTTTTGACAACCACTCCTACAGAGGAATTGAAGAGAAGAAAGCCAAGAAAAGTACGTTAAAAGGAATCAAGTAAAACGCAAACTAACTGACAAACCTCGACCGTCCACATGAAAGGAACCGGAGATTGTGTTAAACACTGATGAGTGGTGTTTTTTTGTGCAACGAGAAGACATGGTCCCGTGTTTAAAATGTATGAAATGGGTTCATGAGTCTTGCTCAGGAGCGATGCCACAGAAAATTTATATTTGTCAATTGTGTTCTTAATTTTCCTTTAACATTCGGTTTTGCACATTATAAAGTTTATCAGAGAAAGTTCCTTTTTGTTTATTTGTTTGTTAATCATAAATAAAGCGTTACAGTTTAATGTGGTTATTCTAAGTTGTGTAGCATGCGAGTCTTAGTGGTACAATTTAAGCTACAGGTGGTACCATTTAGGAACCCGGTTGCCCATGTTGTACCGGATACACTCTTTTCAAAAATAAATAAATAATGCACTTATCGACATGAGAAAATTAAAAAAATCGGATGCTGCCAAAATCATCAGGAACATACTGTAAGCTTTTTTTTTGACCTTTTACCCATATAAAGAGTTATGGGCAAAAATCTCAACCCGATACAATATCGGCAACTCTCCCCCTACAAATTACAGAAAGCTATCCCACCTAAGAAAAGATTAGCTGTTACACTTCATTATCTGGCAACTGGAAATTCTTACACTAGTCTAGCGTATACTTTTAAAATATCAAAACAATCAATATCATCATTATTCCTCAAGTTTGCTCTGCCATTGTTGAAACACTGAAAGAATATATCAGGGTAAGTTTTAATTAGTTAAATTATTACATGAAATTGTTATTGTAATTTTTATAATTCGTGAAGGTGAGGAAGAAAATTGCTTGAGCCAGGTGTGGACAGGTTGGGGCCAACATGGTAAATAGAGTACCACCAGACCTTCGCGAAGGTGTCGGTGACCTAACAATGAGCGTGGAAGGCTGATGATGTATCTCCCCAACTGTTGTATGGTGCTGGCGTAACCAGAGTTTAGCGATGATGTGCTAAGAGTTGAATTATCATTCCACTGTAAATTGGGTTTGGTGGGAGCTTGATACATTCCCATGTCAGCCTCAAACAAAATGTTTCCAAATTTATGCTTCACCAAAGCGCGGGTATGGTCGTCAAATTTTGAAGTTGACTGGCAATATATTCGCCATATAGGGTACATTCGTTTTCAATTTTAGCAGTTTTACTAGGATCAATAATTTTCATAATATTGAGCGGTTTATTTACACGAGATCCTCCTTTTCCCTTTCCGTTTTTGAGGTAGAAGTAATGAATTGTTTAGATTTGGGAAATTTAGTACAAGTAATGACTACTTCATCGTTATTTATGTTATCTTCTTGTTGTGACATCTGCGAGTCATGCAAAACGTCTGGCGATTCATATATTTCTACGCTGGCACCAACATTAGTTTCCTGTAAAAATACAGGGCAGTGCATATTTGATATTAATTTCCAATGTTTGTATTGTTACAGATGCCCCAAACACCAGATGAATGGTTAAAAGTAAGTCGTGAATACGAAGAAAACTGGAACTTTCCGCATTGCCTAGGTGCCATTGATGGCAAGCATGTACAATTACAGGCCCCATTTTCAGTGGAAGTAATTTTTTCAATTCTAAATCTACTTTTAGCATTGTTCTTTTCGCACTTGTTGACGCCGATTTTAATTTTTTATATGCTGATGTTGGGTGCCAAGGAAGAATTTCTGACGGAGGCGTTTTTAGTAAACAATTGTATCCAAAAACTTGAAGAAAATTCTCTAAATTTGCCAAATTCAAATATATTACCTGGAAGAAACAAAATTGTTCCTTATGTGTTCGTTGCGGATATAGCCTTTCCCTTGAAAGACAATATTTTAATACCATATTCAGGTTCTCACTTAAAAGGATCCGCTAAACGTATATTCAACTACCGACTCTCAAGGGCAAGGAGGATAGTTGAAAATGTGTTCGGTGTCTTGTCAGCTGTATTTCGAGTTTTAGAAAGCCAATGCTGCTAGAACCGGAAAAAGCTGAATTGGTTGTTATGGCATGCATTCACTTGCATAATTTTCTCAGAAAAACCAATCATCAAACATGTTTATACTCCAAATGGAACTTTTGATACCGAAGTGAATGGAATAGTAATACCTGGATCATGGAGATCATCTGATAACAACAATGGATCAACATCAATTCCAAAAGTAGCTCGAAAATCATCAGCAAATGCAGAACAAATTCATTCGAGCTGGTTTGCAGAGTATTTATTACCAGTGGAAAGGTGCCATGGCAAAATAATTATGAGTAGTAAAATAGAAACTTTGATCACCAAGCTCACTCATTTTCTTAATATTTGAATGGACACAATTGAGTTTTTTATTTTTCCCAGCTTTTTAAGTTCCTATTCCAGAGTATGTGGTACCTTCACGTCGCCATTCTCAGTCGATAATGGAAGTAAGAAGACTCTCATTTTCTTTACTTCAGGCATTTCGCGCCCAACTTCATCTGCAATACTTTGCCAGATATCTATCTTCTTTTCGAGAACTTATAATTTCCATTAGTAGGATCCCATAATATAGATTATCCCGATACAGCTGAATTAATTTAATGCATAAATCGTGGTTCCATTCCATATCGAAACACAAAACTATAGACGTATTCACCAAAAAAAAACAATAAAAAATACTCTTTCTACTACGACGCGATGCCAACTACTGAAAACGCTAAAAACGTCCACACAAAATGAAACATTGAAGTACCGCTCAGAGTCCGAACGCAAACCAACGCCAACGATCCTTTGGAAATCGTTCGAATGCATTGGCGTACATTCGCTAACACCGTATACATCGGCTCCAACGCATTTTAACCTTCGTACGTCGTTCGGGTCCTTTTCGACCCAGTCTCTATTTTATTTGTTTTGTTAACTTTTATTATTTATTATAGAAAGTTGAACTTTTAAGACTATAGTTGCAGTGGTCAAATCTTTAAAATTATGGGATGAAAGAAAAAAATTGTTAAACTTTTTAGTAGCAATAATTTACACACTTAGGATGTTCGGGTCACTTTTGTCCTATGCGATTTAGTTCGGATAATTTCGTACAAAACCGGGTGAGTAATGGTAACAGGTTGAGACCTGTAGTTAAATCATTCAGTATTTCTTATTCTACAGTGCTTATGTGTATCGTTCAGTAAGTGTTATGTATTAGTTTGTCTATCTTTTGAACGGAGTAAATTTATTGTATTTATTATGGCTTCAAAACGTGAGCCTTTGACACAAAAACAACTCGAAGAAGAAATTAATAGTTTCGATAAAGAAACATTTGATTTTGAAGATTCCTCTGATGAATGGGATCTATCTGACAAAGATGAGGGCTCTGAATTTGAAGATCACGTTTCGGTTTATACGAGAGTGACTCAGAAGGGAGCTAGAGTGTTCAAATGTAGAATCTCAAATTATGTTATCAAAAGACAAAAAAATTGAATGGTTTTCCGAACCTCCTATACATAAAGGAAGACTCGCTGCACACAACGTTCTTACGGCCACACCTGGACTGACTAGGTACACAACATCAAGGGTTCAAGACGAACTATCAGCTTTTATACTTTTCTTTCCACCACCAATAGAAAAACTAATTTTAGACCACTCAATATGGAAGGTCGTCGAGTATATAATACAAGTTGGAAAGATTTGGATGCACAAGATTTGAATTGCTACATTGGTTTATTGATTTTGGCAGGAGTTTTCAAATCTCATAATGAATCCATAGAAAGTCTATGGGATGCCGAAAAAAGGTAGGGGTATATTCCGTGCAACAATGTCTTTAGAGAATTTTAAACGAATTTCGAGTTCTCAGATTTGACAATAAAGAAACACGAACTGAAAGGAGAGCTAGAGATAAATTTGCGGCCATTAGAGCTTTTGGGGACATATGGGTCGAAATTTTAAGGAAGTTGTAACAATCCACGAAATGTAACAATTGATGAACAGTTGGTCGGATTCAGAGGAAAGTGCCCTTTAGGCAATACATGCCTACTAAGCCTGCTGTTACGGAAAACTTGGGAAACAGCGATTTAATATGGCACAGTGGAACATCCAACCTACCTCGGCAAACTTCCTGGTGGAGTGTTAGAAACAAATCATGTATGTTGTTTTTGGATTTATCTTCATGGATTAAAGGCCATAACATTACATAGATAATTTTTTACATCTCATGAACTTAGTCGGGTTTTTACTCAAGCGGAATATCACAATGGTTGGTACAACAAAAAGAAAAACAAGACTCTGCATTCCACCGGAACTCCTGCAACGAAAAATGTACCAAAAAATGACTTCAAAGTTTGCATTTTCTCTAATTCTTGCTTGGTTTCATACCTCCTGAAAAGTCAAAACAAATGTGTTACATTACTAAGTACATTGCCATGCAGAAAGGCCATATCAAACCAAACAAGTCGAAACCTATAATTATACTAGATTACAATAAAACAAAAGGAGCTGTCGACACATTAGATAAAGCTGTTGTATGTTATACCACAAAAAGGAAAACAAACCGTTGGCCACTTATGTTTTTATAATATAATTGACATTAGTGCTTACAATTTTATGTTTTATTCTCGAAAAATCAATAGTTGGGGTTCTAAAGACTCGGAAGCGACGACGTTTTTTAGAAAATTTGGGGCATGTTGCTGGTACAACCACATAGTTGAAAGACGGAAAATACCTTTCCTGAACAAAAGCTGCAAGAGATGTTGTTGAAAATCAAATCTGCGCGTCAGCGATTGTTCAAAATGAAACAGCTTCAACGTCAACTCAGTCTAAGAAAGGGATGCTATATAAAAGTAAACAGACATAAATGTTCCAATTTTGTTGCAAATGGGAACTATTGTTGTGAAGAAACATTTAAAGCAAGTGTGCAAACAGTGTTGCAAATAAGAATGTTTTATTTAAATTCTTTTAAACCTATGTATTTATTGTAGTCAATTATTTTATTGTAAAAAAGGCATATTTCAAACATTATTTTTTGAAGTGTATTGTTTATAAATAGTACAAGTTACTTTAGGTTTTCATTTTATTTGAAATGTTTGTTTCCATTTGCTTTTAAAATAAATGTTTTACTTTACCTAATATTTATATTAACACAAAGACAAACTACATTATTCTGATTTTTTTACGTAATGGGTCGTTTTGACCCGAGCAATCTTATGTGTGTATAAACCGAACGACGCAATTCAAGGTTAAATATCTGTCCACATGCCTTGGTATGCGTTGGAACTTCGGTCTGTACGCACCTTAACATATGTTGGTCTAACATTAATCATTTACCTTGGTTTAGTAGGTATAATAAGCCAACCTAAATTATTTGTGAATTAAAGTCGCGTTAGTGTAATTAGATTCTTGTTATCGAAACGTGGATTGCTTATTCGGTTGGCCGTAGTGCTCTTTTCTTTGAGGAAAACAACGATATTGCTGTCAGATAAAGCATTACCGAATTATACGATCTGTAGTGGTTAACCCTAAACTTGACAGCATATCTCTCCAGATACATAGTTTAGAAATTCATTCGTCGTAGTAGGCCTAATGTAACTGTTTTATCTTGGCAAGGTGCACGTAGGATACATTCAACACTATATGCAAGTCACTGGCGCATCGATCGTGTTTGAATTTCCCGCCAGTTTTCACAGAAGTAGTTCGGTATTCAGTGAAACTTAGGTTATGAAGTGCACATGACAGAAAGGCTATCAGGTAAGTTTGTTTGATAATAAGATATTTTTCAGTTGTTTTTCTCAATAATTGAATATTATCAGTGTAGGAGATGGTTACTTCACTTTAGTAAAGAGACATTACGATAATACGTAAAATTTTTCTATATGAAAACCAGGTGTGCATAATATGTATCTCTCCAGATACATTGCCAAGTTTGGTGTAAAATCCGCCAGTAAATCTAAAGTATCTGAGATATACATTGCTGGGTAAAGGTATTAATGCCAATTTTATTTCCAGTGTAGGTGAAATGAAGGGAATTGACAGAATATTTGCTCTTTGCCTCCAGTGGGAGCAGAAAGCGATCCAGAGTGACAGTGAAAATAAGGACGACTTGCAGATACTATTATTGCCTGAAATAGATAATTTTACTGATATAGTAAATAAATGAACAAGAATCAAGTGTATAGCTCAGAAGATGAAGTCGCTCTAGCAGAATTGTTACCTATACCTGCTAAAAAGATCCAGGCAACACCAGTGAAATCCAGGAAACGGAAAATAGTTACTACACCAGCCGTCAGAAGCGGATCCCTTAAAATGAAAAAACAAACAACTAAACCCACGAAAAAATTTTCATGGACAAATGACGACTTTCATTACGAAGTGGAGATATGGGAAGACACGTTCAAAAAATTTCGCATCCGTGTGTCGAAGAGTTCCAGACTAAGAAGATAAGGGTGGGACGACCTAGTAACGCAGAAGCTACCACTGCCCTGAAGAAAATCCAGACGCTGCTGATCCAAGACCTCAACATGACTCACGGTTTGATAAGACTGACATTTCCCCACTGTTTGGAACAAAAGGGCGATGATGCAAGAACTGTAAAAACAGGACAAACCCAAGTATTTTGTGGTAAATTTAATATGAGATTGTGCCTCTACCGAATAGAAAAATTGTTTTGTAGACTTTCATTTCAAAAAAAGTAAACTATGTGAGTTCACTGTTTTTGTTTTTGCTTTTGCTAGAAATAGTAGATTAGGGTACCTATTTGACACAAATTATTCAACTTATTCTTCCTGCTTCTCAAAATTTGGCAATGTATAAAGATACAACTCAAAATCAAAATTGTATAAAGTGCCTGATGTTGGTAATGTATCTTCAAAGGTACAACCTCGAAAGTTTGACGTGTACATAAACAAAGTAATTATTTGATATTATACATCAATTTGGGGGTTTTTCTTTGCTTGTTCACCAGAAGCAACAAATTCTTATGTCAAAAAAATGCGTGTTTGCTAAGTTTAGGTTGTTCGGTAAGTTATGTCTTATAATCTTGTTATCATCTACGTGAATTGAACCTTGCCAACAAGGTTTCGCTTTCCTCATGTTAGAATAATTATGGGCCCACTGTTCCGAGCACTTTCCTCTTGATGCTCACCTATGCCTTGGGACACTTACGTGTTAGCACTGTTTAAAACCAGAAGGGATGGACCGATCTCATCAGAGTTTGTTCACCTGGAAGAAATTGTATGTCTCCTTGGTATAGTTCTTTCGGAATATTGTAAATATCCATGAATAAAAAACAAATTTATTATGTCTCATTCGAATATTCTGGTGGATTTCCACATCGTGTATAACTGTGTCACGTCGACGTTTACAAGTTTGATAAAACTGGACATTGTTTTAATTTCCAGCAGGCTACTAGTCAGAAATTATTTAATAAAATAGAGAAATATTGAATGCGTACAAGATACCGGGTGTGTTCCATATTAAAAAAATATGGAATTTTGGGTAGCATTAATTTAGTCAGATTCGGCCAACATTTTGAACACCCTGTAAATAATGAGATGTTAAATTACACATTTTATATAGAATTTTCTCCATAAGTTAACGATGGATAATTAATTGGAAAAACTTGTCGGAATAATCGTTAAGTTCAGCAAATACTTGGAGAACCCCGCCTTTTTTTTGAGTATTTGTCGAGATTGACAGAAGAACCTGCATTAATTCATTTTATAGAATTTCGAGCTGAAATTAAATAATTTACTATATTTCATATAATTATTCCGGCCGGAGAAGAACAATCTGGAATTTCTCAACTGAATACTTGGCTCTAAAAATAAAATCCAACCAAGTCAATTAATTTATAACCTTAAACACTACATATTTGGCAGTTAATACACCAACATACCTCAAACATTCATTTTATAAACATTTTGCTTGAGTGATCGTCTTTCCCCACTTCCCCTACGATCAATGCTTATATTTAATCAATTTTTCTTAACTAAAACGTATCAATTGTAATGTGGAGTTTTGTGAGCGGTCACTGTTTATCTGAATTTGTGAACAAAACACCGCCACTAAAAAGCAAATACAACCATATTCGTAGGAGGCCACTCAAGTCAGCGATTTGATGTTGAATAATATAACTTTCTTTAACATTAAAATGTTACTGCTCAAATTGACAATGCAGTAACATACGACCTGTTGAAGAATATGTTGACGTCCATATGGCCAGCGCTTCGGTGCACAATATGTTAAAAATCGTATTGCGTATTGATTAAACTTATCGATTTTTCATTTTAAAAACCTGTATTTTATATTAATTTTCACATTATGACCCACTCTGTCTTCTTGAACAGATATTGCAATAACAAAATATCATGTGTTCAAAAATTAAATAGTATGTTACAATTGTGCAACAATGTATTTTGCTCTAGGCTCTTGTTACTGCTTTTCTTGTATAAAAAAGAAATTACCGATTTCTATATTTTTTTAAAGTAAGTATAGGTTGTTCATATGAACCATTGCTGCAGTTACCATACCTGCACCTATATACGGTAATTCAAAAGTTCATTATCTAGTATGTTACTGCATCGTAACCTTGCAAACTTTAATTTAATTGCTTAAGAGGGATACGACGCTAAAAATTACATGCATTTCGTGTGTTACAAGAATCTCTCTAAATAGTTTATTACTGCACCTTTTTAATAAATGATGGCTAGTTTTATAGATAAAGGACAGCTTAACAAATTGGCTTGATTGATTATTAAATCACAGTTAAAAGGAATTGTTAAAAAAGATCAAATTGAAAGTTTTGTGTAAGTTTGAAGGCGCATAAGTCGATTGTTATACCACCAATTTAAAATGGCCAAAGCCAATTTCAGGTCGAAGTATAAATAATACGTGAGTCTAATTTAAGTAAAATCAGTTTGCAAATAAGTTAGATACAATTAATGCCGTAACACTCTATAAGCAATAATTTTATATTTCGAGCTGATAGTCCTTCCCACTATACCTTAGCAGTTGCCGCTGCTCGAGTTGGGAATCCCATTATTCGAATTCGAACGCGTACGGTTTCAATTGACTTTATATATTATATAAAATATCTCTGCACGTTATAATTTTTTTTAATTGGTTTAACTGTGTTGTCGTATTTAGTATGGGGAAAGGCGAGACAACCGCGATAAGACATTCAAAAAGAAAAAATAAGGGCAATGCTAAAAACCTGGAAGCTGCTCGTCAAAAATTACCGAGAAATTTATACAGAGCATATTAGACGAATGTATAGATAGGAGTACTACCATTGCCGTAAGTACTCGTCACATCTAATTGAAAGACGTTACTTATCAAATGAATATATTGTTTTTTTGTCTATTGCATGTTTCCATTTGCGGTAGGAAACGTTGTAGTACTCTATTTTCAGCTTGTTCATTTGTCCATGATGAAGTTCGCGATATTTCTTCAAATAATTTTGAGAATTGAGTACAGTATAAAATACAGTATAAAATAAATATCAACTTTATGCTTTTTTCAAAATAAGATAAAACATCTGTAGTAACTCGTATAAAATATTTGCATTGTAACGAATGTGATAATTGTGGAAGTATGAAAACGAGGCCCGGCAATATTATCAATAATAATAAATATTTTACGGTGATTAAAACAACTAAAAATATAGAATAATTTAGTTATTTTAATCACCGTAAAATATTTAACATTATACTACATACAACTTATTAATTATTTTAAAATTATAAATAATATTTTATACTTCCGCAATTATGCGATTTGTTACTGGTTACATAGATAGCTATTATTTAGGGTCCAGTACAGGAATTAGCATACAAACCACCAAACACGAGGAGAATGTCAGTTGATATCGTTGGGACAACAAACTCTGATAGACCCGGCCCATCAAAGGTTGCAAAATCTCAAATGAAATATATAATTATTTTAAATATATTTAATTTGTAGGAGGCAGAAGGAAATCGCTCTACAGATCATATTAATAATGTAATTTCTATTGATGGAAAACGGTTAATTGACATTCAGCACTTTTGGGAACAAATTCAAAATATCAATACGCATGCTCCTCATTTTGGTTGTTCAATCAACAATATACACTTTACGAAAGAGCTTAGAAACGGTTTAACTTCAACATTCCTAATGAAGTGTGACATGTGTAACTCAAAATTTTACCTACAGACAAACAAAACGATAGTTTAAATACACATTCTGTTGAAGGTGCAATGAGTGTAGGTATTGGGTACTCCAATATGCATGAATTGTTTTCGGTTATGGATGTACCATATATGAATGACAAGCTTTATACCAAATGCCACGATACTGTTTGCGACACATGGCAAGAAACTGCTAGCGAGGTAATGAGAGAGGCTGCGCAAGAAGAACGTGAACATGCTATTTCAATCGGACAGCTAGATAATAATGGTGTACCTCTTGTAACAGTTGTAGCTGACGGTTGCTGGTCGAAACGTTCTTATAGAACAAATTACAACGCTTCTTCGGGAGCAGCTGCAATTGTTGGCCAGCACACTCGGAAGGTTCTTTTATTGGAGTGAAAAATAAATTTTGCTCAATTTGCAGTGGGTATCAGAGATGTGACAAGAGTATACCTGAACATACTTGCTACAAAAATTTTATTGGAAGTTCTACAAGTATGGAAGCGCAAAGTATAGTAGAGGGTTTCAGGGCGAGTGAAGACATGTATGGTATTCGATATTGGAAAATGATTGCAGATGGAGATAGTTCTACCTATAAAAGAATTCTTGAATCGCGACCTTACAAAGATTTAACTGTGGAGAAAGTAGAATGTCGAAATCATTTATTACGTAATTACTGTAATAAACTAAAAGCTTTATCCACAGAAACTCGATTTTTAATTAAACTTAGAAAATTATTAGGTAGGTGTGCATAAGTAGGTAGAGATGCATGGTTTATAAAATAATGAAAAACCATTATACAACACAGGTTTAAATTAATGAAACGTGTACCTACAGAGTTCTACCACTTTATATATTTTCTAATTTTCGGATTACTCACCGTTATCTAAATAATTTTGTTTATATGGTACCAAAATGAAATTACTACAACACAGTCTTTTAATAATTGTCTCCTAGGGATTGTTATCTTTAATTTTTCCAGGTAAAATATTTTACGCCTACGAACAGCAGTAGTGTCGGCAATTGCATTTAGAAAGCAGAACAAAAATCCGGAGTCGGTAGTACTGCTTAAAAAGATATTGACAATAGTTTTATCACGTTTTTGGCTCACATGATAATTGTGCAAGATACTTTTGTAAAGAGGCTCAGAAGACATTAAGTACATCGAAGAAATAAAAGCAATCTTGAATTTTATAATAAATTACATCAAATAATTTCAAACATATCCAATCATGCAAGGAGCTTAATCGAAGACGTCGATAGTAACGTTGTTGAACAGTTTAATTCTATTATTGCAAAATTTGTCGGTGGGAAAAGAACAAATTTTTCAAGACGTCGATCATACATTGGCAGATGTAATGCAGCAGTTGTTTCTTTTAATTCAAGCGGATGTCATTATGACTTTACAAAAATTACATGGAGTTAGCCCCGGTAAAATTTTAAAACGTTACGAACAACAAAAGCAACATCGAAAAAATTGATGAACAAAATTAAAGCCTCTAATAAACTTAGAAAACGACTTTTCTTGAAAGTAAACGTATGTAGCACAAGCTGACGACAAGGACTATGGAGAAAATTGTTCAAAACCAGATTTAGATTTAAGTGTTTTGAAGCCGTAAAAACAAAAGTTTTTAAAAATTTAAAGCGTAGTGACCAAGAACGAGCTGAACTACAAAAAATACAATTGCTCAAGCTGAAAGTGGGTACTGGTTGGAAGAACGTAGAAAACTTTAACAGCATCGTATTTTCATGCCGTATGCACAAGAAGAGCTACGACACAATGTGGATCGTTGGTAAAATCAATACTATATTCAAGTCAGTTGAACGTACCAGCAACAAATCACGGCAAAAATTTGAAAAAGAAGCTTTGGGCAACTGCAAATGCAGGAAAACGTGTTTATTGAGGAGTGTGGTTTATTTACTGATAAAGACATTTCATTTTTAGGTAATTGGTATTTTTAAGACGCATAATATCTACGATCGCTTTTCAAAATAAATTAAATCAAAATACAGAGTGGTCAAAATAAAAACCCCGTGTGAATAAAAAGGGTAAATACTTACAAGTAATATTATATGTTTATTCGACGTCAACTACCATTAGAGAGCTGTGATTATAAACGTCAAAATTGTTAATAATCCGTCACATTGTGACACGCGTCGTGAGCAATTTATTGCTGCTGAAAAGCATAGTAACCACATGTGGCTATGCAAGTACTTCCAAATAATATTTTTTATGGGAAGAAGTTGAATAAAATTTAAAACTGAATCGTGTGTTACAGAGGGAACTAGTTCTACGACAAAATAGCATATGATATTCGTTTATAATGTAGGATTACGGCATTTGTAAAATTATTATATTTGCTTCGCTCATACGATAAAGTTCACTCATGCCATAATCTCTTACATTATAAACTAATTACATAATATACTATTACATTTATATAGTAGATGCAGAATACCTAGATGAATAAAAAACCTACTAAACTCTTAACAGTTTACAAAATATGTTGAAAGTGTTTACTATGTGTAAACTACAATCCATATGTCAGTTCATCTGAACATGTTTTCGAAATGGTGTCTTTTACTTTGGCCACTATGTATAAATTGATATTCATGTTTAGCCGATACGTATTCATTTATCAAATACTTGGCCTGTTTAATTCTGTAGTAGATCTACAAAAGCGATCACAGAACAAGAGTAGGTGACTAAAAACAATTACTAGTTCTCTTTTAGGTGCTACTCCAGATGGTGTCGTTGGAAATGACTTAATTGTGGAAGTCAAATGTCCATATTCTTGCTATAAAATGAATGTTGATGAAGCTATTAGAAAGAAAAAATTAAGTTTTGGACATATAAAACCACGAATATGTTATAAATACACATCATAAGTGGTACTTTCAAATCCAGGGCCAGCTGCATATTACCGGACGCAAAGGCTGCATATTTGGAGTATGGACGGGCAGTGAATTGTCCATGAAAGTTGCGTATATTTTAAAGAGAAATGATTTTTGGGTAAAAAATATGCGTCTGAAGTTGTGCAATTTTTATATTGACTGTATTTTACCTGAACTGATTGATCCAAGACATACGAGACATTTGCCAATTCGTGAACCAGATTATTTAAAAATCGCAAAATAGAAAAAGAAAATCAACCAAAATGTGTAATTGTTGATAATTTTTGTCCTATACAAACCGCCGAAAAGT
The DNA here is from genome assembly GCA_030710515.1 of Abscondita cerata. Taxonomy (NCBI): domain Eukaryota; kingdom Metazoa; phylum Arthropoda; class Insecta; order Coleoptera; family Lampyridae; genus Abscondita; species Abscondita cerata. The sequence goes on from JALBCR010004238.1 coordinate 15,548, forward strand.
CTGAGCAAAATAACTCATGGGTGATAATACAAACTAAATGACAAAAATCCTATAAAATATCTTTTGAACTCTATTTTCCAATTTAGCAGCGTTATTTAATTTTTGTGAAAATTTGATGTAACACTAATCATGACAAATGTGTAAACTTGGCCTTTGCATTAAACCACTTGTTATTGTTGCGATGCAACGGAAAAAAATTATTCAAAAAATGTATTTCAAAAATAAATATAGTGTTCATTTTGAGTTTACCAAAAAAATTATAGGAACTTTGAGCATTATTTTTCGCTATAAATCGAGTTTTTTGTTCACGATTTCGGATCTGGTGATTCATTTGATGGACTATTAGACGTTATGGCCAAACCTGTCAGAATAAAAAGCTAAAATTTGTAATCAGAGATTTCGCATATTGATTTAACAAACACAACTTCCGCTTATACAGAAAGTTGATGTCATCTTTGTTATTTTGAATGGGGACTTGAATATGTTTGACTTTTTCAATTGCTGACTTAATTCTACATAAGTTTTAATAACAAAGTGTTATATCCAACTGCAATCGTTTTGAGATAATAAACAAAAATATTAAAATTTAATGCCACTTAAAAACTCTAATGATTCAGCAATAAATTGTAATTCTTAGGTTTTACCTTGATGTTTTATTACTCTAAGATGGTTTCTATGACATCCTTGAGAAAAATTAATTTTTTATGAAGGGTGAAAGAAAATTGACGGTAAATTTGGAAAATGAAAATTGGTAATAACTTTGTTTTCTTAAATAGCAATTATTTTTTCTCACTCTGTAGTATTCTATTTTAAATTTAGAAAATATTTTTAACATATCCCTATACCCAAGTTTGCTAAGAGTAAGCGTCAAACTTGGGTATAGGGATATGTTAGGAATTTTTTTTTAAATTGAGCAAAGAATTTTACAGGGCGAGAATAAAAGGTGGTTGCTATTTAAAAAACAAAGTTATTGCCAATTTTCATTTCCCAAATTTACCATCAATTTTCTTTCATCCTGTATAAAATATGCAAATTTTTACAAGGATATTATAGAGCCGTCTTAGAGAAATAAAATTATACGGTAAAATTAAAAATTACTATTCATTACTGAATTACTAGAGTTTCTAAGTTACAGTAAAACCTCAATATTTTTATGAAATATTTATTATCTCCTAAACCATTGCAGTTAGATATAGCATATTGTTATTAAAACTTATGTAGAATTTAATCAGCAATTCGAAAAGTCAAACATATACTGGGTGTCCTATTTAAAATAACAATGACGTCAACTTCCAGTATAACCGGAAGTTGCAAAAAGTCATACATATTTTCATTTGATAGATCAATAACCCGAAACCCTAATTACAAATTTTCAGCTTTTTATTTTGACAAGTTTTGCCATACATCTAATAGTCCGTTGAAAAGGATCACCCTGTATTTAAGAAAAATGGAGATAGCGTGCTTGTTGGGAGCTATAGTCCATGTTAATAAATTTTAATTTTATTTCTTTTTGCTTAGACCTTTAGAATTATTGTTTCTTATGTATCAATTGCCTGCTGTTAGAATCTTTTATTTTTCATTAGGTATAACCAACGTATAATTTTTCAATACATGACTTTATCAACCATTTACTTAAATGATAATGTGTATAATGCTAATTATAAATAAGATATATTTTATTTTTCTAATATAATTTTGTCAACAAACTTATGGTTTGCATCATGAAAAATCCTAAAGTACAGCTGGAAATATTCTAGTCGTCGATTATGGAAAAGTGTAACATAATAGCATTCACCGTATTAACCGGGCGCAGCCGCTTACGTCGACACGGCTTACTATACCCCTGATTCTGCTATTCCCCTGATCGGAAATAGGTAGGAGAAACAAACGTTCACCGTGGCCGATTTTCAACCGACCGAGTTTCGTATCCCTCTTAACCAACACATCATTCGTTATAGAACCTCATAAAATAAGTGTTTTCAACACATATGGAATATCACTACTTTAAGAAATCGTACAAAGCGATAAAAATTGTATAGGTGTTCATCTGAACCATTACTGCAGTAACCATACCTGCACCCTATACATCGTAATAAACCAAAAAATACAATAGTCTTACTGCTTCGTAAATATCAAAATAACATTAAGCTGCAAACTCAATTTAAATGGTTAATTAACGAGAAAGATAGTCACATAATATAGGTGGACTGATCGATTGTTTTTTCAAAACTCAAATAAAATAGGTTTGGTCAAAATTTTAATGAATTTAACTATTAGCATTATATAACGTCAGGAAATCTGAAAAAATATTGAAATACTATAAAAATAACTATAATTTTTACTTTTATTTTTTTATTTACAAATGCACAATAACAGTGAACATCTTAACCTATTTGGTACTTACCGTGTATACAGTTGGTCCAAAAAGTTTTGTACAAATGGATAAAAGCTTATCTTATTTCACATAAAATATATCAGTAATATACAAAACAATGCGGTTCTTAGGGGCGGGATCCTACGTAGTTTAGTACTCCGCATTACTATAATAATTGGTGACTGCTTATTGAAATGATCTGTTCATGTATATTTGGGAGTTACTAATAAACAAGTTGCATACTTAAAGACAATTTCAATGAATATTTTGTTCTCTCACTACAGTTTGAAAGTTTATCACTTTAAATCAAAATTTTTATTTTTCTTACATTCCAGCTAATGTTTTAAAAATTTTTGTATATAATTATGAACCTACAACTCTTGAAGAGTTTCTTATCAAGAATTTTTTATGTGAAATATCAACTTATTTCTCATTTATATGAAACTTTTGGGATGCACCGTACCTGCGACACGTCGGTTTGCTAGATAGCCAGTCGGCTATCTATGCAGTCAACCTTGTGGAACATGTGCTCTTTGGATCTGGAAAGATTTCTAACAGCTTCTCCTTCCCATGTTTCACATCAAAGAAGCAACCCAGCATTTTTTGAAGAATGGGCAGCTCGCTATCTTACGCAGATCCCATGTAGATTATTGAAACTGGAAAAATATTTCGGTATTAATAAAAAAATGAACTCCGATTTTTATTTAAATTGTATATTTAACTCTAAAATACTAGTCGTTAGTAAAACTCCAGTCTTTGTGGATCTGGCATCACGACTCGTATCTGAGTCGGAAAACAACAGTGTTGCATATTTTGTTATGTTACTATCTGCGGTTATGTGCTGTTGAAAAAGATACTATGACAAAAATGAATTATTTATACAGGGTGATTTATACCACGAGGCGAAAA
>JALBCR010004239.1:0-43044 GCA_030710515.1 Abscondita cerata
CATTATACAGTGAGGACGAAAAGTCAGCCCCCCCCCCTTAACTTTTGTCCATTTTTATTTAAAAAGCTCAAATTAACACAGTGTACACAAAAAATTGAGTTCTTTCATATGGTACTCATTACAAATGTGACAGCTCAAAATTGTTTGAGTAGGTTTCATAACCTCAAAAATCTTAAATTAGAGTAGGGGTCGAGTGGGGTCTCAAACAGAAAGTTTATTTAAATTTGCATACAACTGTGAAGTTTTGGAGTAAAATCTTAAAACGCTTTAAAATAAAAATGAAAAAACGCCATGCCGGTAAAAGCATTAGTGTCAATAATATTATTGTTGTTTCTATGGAAACTACTTTAAACAGAACAAAAAGTAGGTTGACATCAGAAAACTAACTAAAACTATTATTAAAGCAGATGCTCGAAGCGACCGCCTGCGACTCAAGACAATGATACAACCTTTCTTCAGTTTTTCTACGTACATTCCTTAAAACTTCATCATTAATTTGTCTGCATTGATCAGTTATTCTAAAACGCAACTCTTCTATTGTTTGCACTTCAGTTTTGTAAGTTTTTGATTTTAAATAACCCCATAAAAAAAATCTAATGGGGTTAAATCTTGATCAGGCAGGCCACTCTAAAAACCTCTTCGACCAATCCACCGGTTTGGGGAATTATTATCGAGATAGTCTCTTACATTTAAAAATAATGAGCGGGAGCTCCATCCTGTTGAAAGATAATATCCTAAAAATAATGATAAATTGAGAATTAACCATGTTGATAGCTAGTTACTCTATAGAATTCTGGATTTTCTTGAGCGATTTCTTGTATTCTTGGAAATATTTGCCTTTCTAATAATAGGAGATAAATTTCCCCAGTCAAATTTCCTTCCAGAAAATACGGACCAATGATATGTCCCCCCATTATCCCACACCAAACATTCACCTTTTGAGGGTACTGAGTGCTAGTAAACCCTAAACTGATGAGGATTAGTGTCCGACCAGTACCTCACATTTTGCCTGTTAACTTCTCCATTTAGAAAAAATGTACATTCATCAGAAAAACATATGCGGCCCAAATAATCAGGTTCTTCTCTTATGTTATTTATTATCTGTTCGCAAAACTCCATTCGTCTGTCGGATCATCTTCATTAATTTCATGTACAAATTTAAGTTTGTACGCATGAAACTGTTTTTTTAATACTTTTTAACTGTACTCTTACAACTACCTGTTGCTCCGCAATAAAATTTGTGGTAGCAATGGGATTTTCAACAGCACTCGCCAAAATATTCAATTGCAATTCTTCGGAAATAGAAGGACGACCTGAACGTTTTTTATGCGAAACGCTACCAGATTCCATGAATTTTGACAATAGTTTCCTGTAATATTTGCGATCGATTTGACGGTCAGGAAACCTAGCATTATACAAGCGGACTGCCTGATGAAAATTTCGATTTGCTTCTCCGAAGATTATAATGGCTTCAACTTTTTCTATTAATTCTCTTTGCATAGTTAAGAATTCTAATAACAAGATACGAATGATACTTGTTTGACGTTTTAAACTACGTTTAAATATGTACTTCTCAAACTAAGCTGTCTTAAATATTGACCGTTCATATGGTTACCAATGTTGCCATGGATATGGAATAGGAGCAAGCCTGCTTATTTAATTTACTAAGCCGAAAACTCTTTAAAGTTTTTTGTTGCCAGCTAGCGATAAGTTGATTATTTTGCTTTTAAACCCCATAACTGTATGCAAATTTAAATAAGCTTTCGTTTGAGACCCCACTGACCCCTACTCTAATTTAAGATTTTTGAGGTTATGAAACCTACTCAAACAATTTTGAGCTGTCACATTTGTAATAAGTACCATATGAAAGAACTCAATTTTTGTGTACACTGTGTTAATTTGAGCTTTTAAATTCAAATGGACAAAAAGTTAAGGGGGGCTGACTTTTCGTCCTCACTGTATGTATTTATTATGATTAGTATTATTATTAAACAAATTAAGTCCTTATTTCAAACTAATCAACTATGAAATATTAGTGTCAATATTTCATTAAAATTGCTTATTTTATTAGTTAACAGTATCTAAATGGGGATAAATATAATTGTGCTAAACTTTATAACGTTCTTATGCAATTATTTGTTTTGTTGTGAAATAATTTCCTTTTTAAAATTGCGCACCTAAATGTTTTTGAAAAATCCTTTTGATTGTTTATTAGTGATAAAAATTACTGAAACCGAATAGGTACAAGGATATATTGAAAAATTCTTAGCCTACTATAGAATCAAACAAAATTTCAATGTCCAAATATTTTATTACTCAACATATTCTCCTCTTAATTGGATACATTTATTAGGTCTTGGAGAACCAGAGTGTCGCCATTCCATAGATTGTTGCTTTGTTTCTGGATCGTAGAAATGTACCCAAGTCTCATCCATAGTAACAATTCGGTTTAAGAAGTCTACATCGTTTTCAAATCGAGCACAGATCGAACGCGATGCTTCTACCCTTGCACGCTTTTGGTCAACATTCAAACATTTGGGGATCCATTTTGCAGCAATTTTCTCATGACCAAAATGACGTGAACCATATGATGAACGCGTTCGTATGAAATATTCAGTGCTTCAGATATCCGTTTTAGCCCAATTCGACGGTCTGATAAAATTATGTCATAAACTGCATCGATATTTTCGGGGACTGACACAAAAACTGGCCTTCCCGATCGGTCATCATCTTCAATGGAAAATTTACCTCTTTTAAAGCTTGCATTCCAATTTTGACGGTCGCATACGAAGGACATTGATCACCAATGGTATTAAGCATATCTTCGTAAATCTATTTACCTCTTAACCCTTTTAAATACAGGTACTTGATGATGGCTCGATACTCCAATTTTTCGATTTTCACAATTTCGGTGGACATCTTTTTCATTTAATTTATTGCGTGACTCTGGTTTGCTTTTTGACGTCAAACTTTACACTGATACTTCTAATAAGTTATTGTTCGTTGCTATGGTAACGCAATATTTTGTTTATGCAAGGAACTGGTCTAGGATAACTAGATATCAATCGTATCTAGGGTTTTTGAAGTTGTTAACGAAAAAATAATACCATTTAAGAAAGGCCCTCAAGTTTTTAGTTAAAGTCAAGTTATAAGATGGCGCCATCATAGTGAATTATTTCATCATTTTATTGCACTTACGTGCAATATTTGTTTAGCAAACTGTTTTTAATGAAAAGTTACTTGTTGTTGGTTTGCAGAAAAAGTGAAAAAATGACCGATTTAACATTAACATTTAACTAACTATAAAAGGTTAATCAATTTATTATTGACTTTAAAAACTCTGGAAGTACTGTAAAATGACGGAAACAAAATAAACGTGTAAATATTATTTAATCGAATCCATCTGCAAATATACCTAAGTATTTAGCAAGGCATAGCCTTTAAAATAGGGATAAGTTGTCAGTAACAGTTCTTCGCCCGTTTTCCTCCTTGAACATGTTTTAAGACTAAAATTTTGTTCGAAAAATTTAAAAGAAAATTGGACTCTAGAAAAAAATAGTTCAAATAAAAGTTATAGGCAATACAATTTTCAACCATAACTTTTTAAAATTAATTAACATTCCTGGAGATAGAGTTAAAACAATAAATAAAAAATAGCTTAAACAAAAGTTAAATTACAAAGTTTATTTAAAAAATGTGTAAAATAAATATTTTGAAAAATTTCAAGAATAGAAAAAATCTATGTTGTTTAAAGGTCTTATGCTCAAAACCTAATCAGATTTTCAGTTCTATGATTAACATCGTAAAGCATACGAGTTTTTTTAAACAAAATTTAATACGATTGCTATGCAACAGGCTCCATGCGTTTTGGTAGTCTTTGATTACATGGACGTATTGCAGAAAATTCAACACATTTCTCCAGAGTGCGAAATCAGTACCTTGTCAATTTTTAAACAGAAATGCGACGCACATTGACTATGATCACCCAATATATGACGTAGTCCATTATGTATTACGGCCTTCAAAAGTTCTACTTTAATTTTAAACTCCCCTTCTACATTTTCTTTAAATTAGATATCCCAACATATCGACATTTGCTAGTTTTCGAATGTGCATTGGAACTGTTGAAACTTCCTCTATTTCCGTTAATTTATTCGAATAATTTCCTGAAATCATTCTCTAATAATTGCTGCTTCAATTGCAGCAGACGAATCGTTTTAGTTTTTAAGGAAGTGTGCGATTTAGATTTATCTCTTGCACAAACAAAACAGTATTTTTAGAATTCAGTGTAAGGCGAAATGTAAAGCAAGATATCAAAATTCGGTTTTACCAACAAGTAAAAACATTTTAAAAAATATTTTCTTAATATACAGAGTGTTCCTATACGCAGTGGTAAACCAAAGTTGTGTTTTTTAAATAAAACACCCTACATACTTTTAAATAATTAGTTTTAGAATAAAAATAATGCGACTTTGTAAAAAAACACCAAAAATGCTGGTTGGTAGGTTAACAGTTATCACAAGTTCTATCTTTTTAAAAAATTACACTCATACTAACAATTTAAAAATAATGCCATGTTGAAAGCGAGTTTTGCGATCATAAATAGTGTTAATTAGTAGCATTTCTAAACAGGAAAATGTTGGATATCTGCCAAAAAATCCTTACTAAAGAGCAACGATTCTTAACAAACAATATTTCAGGTAGCAAAATCACGTAAATAGACCATTTACAATAGTCTCCAAAGACAATTCTACAATTAATTTTGTTGGCATTTGTAAAATATATGGTTCTACGGAAAGAAAAACACAGCATAGACGATTTTTGTGAGTGAGTGAGTGAATAACAAATGTAAAACAGTTCTGAAGGTTTACCTAGGCAAATAGCTTCATACCTCAATTTTACGTGATTCATCTTCTTACACGGGCCACTTCTGCCGGCGTTTTATAACATTTTTTCCTGGCTGATACAGATGCGGATATTAGTGTTATAAAACGTCATGGTGGATGGAAATCTAATACTGTTGCAGAGAGGTACGTTGAAAATTCATTGGTTAATAAAAACAAAAAAAACACTACAGTATGTTTTTCCCAGGACAATTATGATAATGGCTGCAAAACCAAGTAATAGGCCCTCTTCGATGAGGCACGGGTGCGAAGAATCTCTCTCGGTCAGCCAGAGTCAAAATAGCTAATATGAACATTGTGACATGGAATGTCCGAAGTATGTATGAACAAGAAAAACTTTATAACACCATCAAAGAAACGAAGAGAATAAGCATCTCAGTACTCGAATAAGTGAAATGAAACGCCACAGTCTGGAAAATGGAAAACGTGTTGTATACTATGCGGAAGAGGATAGGCATTATCCATCCAAATGCAGTTGTTACAAGCTTTATACCTTATTTGGATGGAATAATGATGTTACAAATACAGGACAATATTAAGAAGAAGGTGGTACAGGTGTATACCCCAAAAGAAAACTGTGATGAGAAGAAGTACAACAATTTTATACAGATCTAGATAAACTGCTACAGAAGATTAAAAGGAATGACATTACAATTGTAATGCAAAATTTGAATGCGAAAGTTGGGAACAAGAGTCAAATTGCTGGAAAGTATGTATTGGGGATGCGAAATAGTAGAGGAGAGCGATTTATACAATTCTGCACAGAGAACCAATTAACTATAATCAATACGTTCTTTAAACTCCTAAAGAGACGCCAATCAACCGAAGATACAAAAATGTCGTAAAAGTTGTCAAGGCGTACCCTGGTTCCGACGTACCATCTGACCATAACTTACGCTCAGCAGAATTAGGAACAAGACTAAAAAAATTGATAAAACTCAAATATTTGAAGAAAATAGATATGTACAAATTAAAACATGAATAGACGAGAAAAGATATTTCTGAACTGCTAGAAAAGAGTTTGAAAACGATAAACAATATGAAGATGAAGAGGGAAACAGTGGAAGAAAAATGGAAGAAATTTACAGAGAATATCAATGAAATAGGTCAGTCAAAATTAAAAAGAGATAGGCTACAGAACGAGAAAAAGTTGATGACAGACAAAATCTCATGGAAAGAGAGAAGTTACAGAAATCTAAACCCACGGAAATATAACGAAATCCAAAAAAAAAAATAAGAAATGAGATCAGGAAATGGAAGACAGAATAGTATGTTTACCAATTATTAGTAATTGAAGAATATGAAAGATGACATTTCATCTACATAAAAAATTAAAGAGGCAGCCGGTTTTAGCAAATATAAACAATATGAGGCAACTCAATGATCGAAATGGAAACATAATTATAGATACTGACGAGAAACTGGCTAGATGCAAAGAATACATCGAGGAAGAGCATCAAGTACAGAACAGATCATGTATAACAAAACAAGAAGTCGTAAAAAGCTATTGAAAGGGCAACCAGATGAAATGCCAACCCAATTAATAAATCTGTTAGAAAACAATGGAATAAACGTACTACTAGAACTATTTAATTTAATTTACAAAGCAGGGATAATTTCATCTGATTGGCTGAAATCAACATTCATCGCTATACTAAAAAAATACAAAGCAAAGGAATGTAGAGACCACTGGACCATCAGCCTGATGAGTCATGTGTTGAAGGTATTTCTACGGGCGATGCATGAACGAATTTATAAATAGAAACAAACACCGAAAACACACAAAAGCTTTCGATAAAGTACAACACGAGAAAATGGTAGACATTTTAAGAAATGCAGGAATAGACGACAGAAACACTAGAATCACAGCCAATTTATACTGGCATCAAAAGGCAGGTGTTAAACTGGAAAACAGAAGATCATATGGTGTAGCTATACAAAGAGGAGTCAGACAAGAGTGTATCTTATTGCCGCTGATTTTTAATATATACTTAATGAAGCACTAGATAAAAGTGAATAAGGTGCAAAAATAAATAGAGTGCTCATAAGAATTTAAGATATGCCGATGGCACGGTGCACACTCTTTGATAGGATCAGAGAAACTTCTGAAGAATATGATCTCCAACTAAATATTAAGAGGACAAACTACATGATTGTTAGTAAAAAACAACCGGAAGACTATGGAATCGATATTAATTGGGACCACATTGAAAATCAAGAACCGCATTGAAAAAGCCAGAACAGCATTCCTATAGCTAAGAAAAGTACTGTGACTGTGATGTGAACTTACAACTAAGAATGCGATTAACAAGATGTTATGTATTCACAGTATTTCTTATAGGGTGGAGTCATGGACGCTAACAGAGACGGCTCTGAAACGACTGGAGGCTGTCGAACTATGGACACTATAGACGTATGCTCCACATACGTTGGATGGATCATGTACGAAACGAGAAGAATGGCAACAATGAGGAAAGTTAAAGAGATTATACGAACAACTAAAAACTAGAAAATGATCATACTTCGGACACGTCATAAGACATTTAGATACGTATAATATACTTAGATCTAATTATACAAAGAAAGATTGAAGGCAAGCGTAGATCTGAAAGAAGAAGAACCTCTTGGCTAAAAACCTGAGACAATGGTTTAAAAGGCGACAGGATCACTCTTCAAGGCGGCTGTAGATAAATTAAAATAAGTATAGGCAACACCCACTAAACATAAAACATTACATAAACGAAACTTTAACATCACATTGTGTTACATTGTAACGTTTTTCCATTTAAATCAGTTCAACGTTTATTAAATGTTGATATAACAGATTATGTCAAGGTAAAAAATGTGTAACAATTATTACATTAAAAAAGTAACATTGTGATAATGTTAATTTAACTGCTTTTTGTAACACATTACTAACGTTGTAATCTAATGTCAACTTAAAATATTGTATACCTGTACAATAAAACGTAACTATTTTTATCTTATTGTTTGTAACTTATTTATATTATTACGTTGTTGAATCCTGATTTGCCTTTTTTTTGATTGGACTCGATAGAATCTCGCCGTCAACTGGGTTTGAACCAGCAGCACCTACGGTGGTTCTGTTTGTCATACCAACACGTCTACCGCTTGGCTGTTCCCACTGATGGTACTGGTCTCCACAGCGGTGTAGAATACCTATCATTAATTTAAATTTTTCACTTAGGTATCGAAAGTAATTTTGAGAAAATATAAATCAATTCGAAATATTTACAAAAACTCAAAGACGTCTAAATACATTATAAATTATCTCAAATGAAGTAGAGTCGGATTCACCGGGTTTTAGGTATGACTCATCGCTACAAATTGTATGGATCAATCCAGGCTCGTATGTCGTAACTAATAAATAATTCCTACTGTAAATTTTTGTGTAATCTGTCAATTCAGTTTGATCAGCTGTTTCAAAACTAATTAAAATAATCATAAATATGTTTTCGACCAGAAATGTTCTGATTTTATCTTCATTTTTTAAATTGTGTCATTGAATAAAAGTTGTGGGAAGTTATAATAATTATAATTTATTTATATATTTGTACAGTTGGAAATGTTACATTAATGTATGCGAACAATATGTCCACGTATAAAACTTCTTAAAATAATTTTACTTTAGTGTTAAATGCAACGTTTAGTTTTGAAGTACCTGTTTAACTGAAATTTAACAATTATTTGATTTAAATACAGTTTTATCGACTGTACACTCATCTACTCAGAGTGGTTACTGTATTGTGACGCAAAATCAATCAACGTTAATAAAACTCACTAAAAAAAGGATCCGATCTAATCAGATTCATCTGCCCCATATTCCGAATTTGAATTTTGATTACAACCTATACTAATAATTAAGGGTTCCACAAGTTCAAACCGCTGCTCAATATCCCACCACTTCTTCATTTCTTTTTCTGCATGTTGAATGCATTTCGTCCAATATGTACTATCTATTCTTTCGAGGGATTGTTTCCACACTTCTCGTACATGTTCATCGATGTACTGTGAATTCAACTCTCCAATTTTTTTATTATATACTCCTTGCAGTTAGCCCAAATTAATTCGATTGGGTTAAATTGGCAATGGTACTGAGGTAATCTTAGTATCTTATGGCCGTTTCTAAGTGCAAGCTCATTTATTTCATAAATTTTCGGTTTTGGATTTTCGTTAACTAATTGTAAAAGTTCTCGTTTTAACATTCTTTGATCATGCATTACATTATGCTTTAATAAAAATGTACACAAATCATGTTTGGTGGAGGAAGCATTGGGTATTTTTTCTTTTAGTGTTGAATGGTAACTGGCGTTGTCTAATATAATTAAACTAGGTTTTGTTAAATTTGGTATCAAATCATTTTCAAACCATTTCTTAAACAAATCTCCACACATGTCACCATGATAATCTTCTTTTGGGGATTTAAATGAAAATAGAAGTGAAGCATTAGAAATAAAGCCGATCCTGTTTCCTGCATGTACAACAATAAACCTAAAACCAAATTTTAATTTATTACTTGTAAGTATAAAATCAGGTCAAACCTTTTGCCTTCTCCAAGTGGCTTTTCTTTATGATTTGTTTAGAAGCATCATGCCAACTCCTTTTGGTGAACCTCTACTAAATATCTAAATTTCATCCATATATACAGGGTCATACAATGCAAGATCCTTCTCAGTAAAATATTCTCGTAAAAAATCTAATACGACTTGCTGCAATGTGGTTTTGTTCAAATAAACCACGTCTGCCATCATCAAGTTTAAAGGAAAATCCAATATTATGTAAGAGTTTTGTTAATCCACTTTTGCTAAAGTTGAATACACCAGCGGTAGCAATTTCATGTTGCAATGTTGCAACAGTAACATGTTGCCCTATATTATTCATAATTACTTATAAAAAAAACTAATTTGAGCAATACTTACGATTATTATGCATATTATAAATTGTACGTTTAACCACATCTTTCACGGTTATCAACGTCACAGAGACTTTGACTTCCTACGTTTTGTTTTGGCACTACAGGTTCTTCGTTCTCCTTCACTTCATTTCTTTTTAATCGAACATACAGTATTTATGTTAACGCCACATGCTTCTGCAGTTCGCTATAATGAATCAAGCCGTAAGATGAAATAGTATTTTTAATTCATAAAATACCTGCATAACTGACGTGAAAGGCAACAATACAGCACCGTTGTCACGTTCTCGCATAAAATAGTCCATTACTTTCATAATGACTGCCTTCGGTTTCCAATTTCTTTTGCATTGCAACTATTCTATGCTATCATAATAATCATTCATTTATTGTTAATACCATGTACTTACTTAATCTGCCTCGATATAATAATTGATTAGTATTGAAAAATACTGATTTGAATAAAGGAAAAAGTGAAAAATTCGAAAACGGTGTGGCAACTTGAAGTACTAATGTAAGGTTATGACAATGTAAACAAAAATTATTCGACGTACGTTTTCTTGTTTGCACATAAAATAAACAGCACGACATACGTTTCTCAATTGCATTTTGCTGATATTTTGATTTACAGAAACAGAAAACTGTGTCACGTCGATTATCATAGTTTACTGCAATGAGTCATACCTAAAACCCGGTGAATCCTACTATAAACATAAAATGTAACCTAAACGTCCGAAACATAATGTGCAAGCAAATCTTATTACTCCACAATTATACATAAGATTAGGGAATTACGCAACAGTATCCAAACTGAAAATTTTTTCATCTCTATTCTTTACTTTTTCCGACAAATTAGAGCTAGTATGTACGTTATAATAGAGAAAAGAAAAATATTTTATCTGGTAGACCAACGGCTGGGAGGAGATATCAAGGAAACCACCGGTTCGATTTTTATGAAACTTTGCATATGAATCTTATTTATAATAACACAGGTCCGATTTAATTTTGAGCATAATATGTCAACCCAAAAGGGCAGTTAACCTACAAAGATTTTACCAGAAAAGTTGTTGGTTTCTTGAACAATTTCTCTCAAAATTTTGTTAGTTGTTCAAATGTTACAAAACATTGTTTTAATGTTCCTTGTTTAGTGGGCATGATCGCCAACATTTGATAATCGGATATGACACGTTAAGAAGATGTTACGGGTTTATTTACAAAAGTAAAACGTAGGTCGGGAGCCTTCTTTGAAACGTGTGTCGTGTGTAGCACGTTACGACGAAAGTTGAATTTGCCGAGCAGGTTGCGATTTTTTCATTGGTGGATTAATTAATTCACGAAAAGTTTCTAAGATTACGAGCGGACATTTTGTTACTTCTTTCTACTGGGTGATTGGCGTGCTTTGTGAAGCTAAAATTTTACACGAAATTATTAATGTGTGATTCAATAATTCCAACTTAAATTCGTGTGTAAATGTAAATCCGACCGCATTCGCCGTAAGTACTTCTTTTCCATTTTTTTTGTTGTCTCGTGGTTGTGTTAATTTAATTACGACGTATGCTTTAGCACGTGTTTTGACCTCATACTCTACTCGTGTATTACAATCTGGATAATTCCTGGCGGTGCTGGAATGGCTATTTAAGAATCCTTCGCTATATAACTCGACGACTACCACGGTTTCGCCTACATTAAAGCTGCCAATAGCCGATGAACACATCACGCTGAGGGGTCATTCACGCTGCATATTGCTGCTTTAAGGAAACATGTCTGCCTTCCGTTCTTCGTTGTATATTTCTCCTAAGAAAATTCTGGGGCTACCTATCTTCTGAAGCTGTCAAATACTGTCGTTAGCAAGAACCTTCCTTCTCGGAACTGCACAGTACAGAATACAGATAAGTTTACTGTTTAAGAAATCTATTCACTATTCAAGCGTATGAAGCTCAAGTACATGTGACATTAAACGGTTTGAATCCCTAACATATAAGTAAATTTTTATTCGGGGTAGACTCCACCACCGACGTTCGGTTTTGTTTTTAACTAGCTCCATAAGAGCTTGGGCGCTTTAGATAAAGTGGGTGAAGTTAAAACAAAAAGCCTCAATCGGAACGCTAACTGTAATTTGGGGTGTAACAAACAAAAGCTTAACTAAATTTCGACACATTAATTGCAAGCTTTAATTAAATTGTTGTTGCTAACGCCCGTAAATCTTATGCGACAGTCTCTTGATTCTTACATATTCTCCTAGTACTGTAAGTTTAATTTGCTATATTTAATTGTCTATTTGTCTCTCTGATTTGTGTTCGTTTTAACGTATTAGACCTTTAGTAAAACCTAATGAACACCTGTTGGTCGGTTTTATTTCTTTCTATTACTCAGCAGGTGGCGCCTCGTTAAGCAGCAGTTCCTCAAGGACTCCCCCAACTCACCGACTAAACCGGATACTGCTGTGCTAACTACTATAAATACTGGATCCTCCAACGAATTTAGTTTGCGCTACCTCGAGCCAAATTGTCTTATATTTTTCTCTCTAGGTTGTACCGCTAGAGCCGTCGCTTTCTTTTATTATTATTTGTGAACTACAACCGTTACAAGAGAAGAATCAGATAATCCCAACGCTCAACGGATAAAATCAAGTGAATGTTAGTATCCCAAATAAAAAAAAATTAAATCCCAGTTAACATCTTTGTTTAGTATTAGTGGTGGTTCTAATATTAATGTAAATATTAATATGAAATAATAAATATAAATTAAGTTGGCTATGTTTTTTTAGCAAGGTAATAAAAGACTCACTTTACTCGCTCTTTTTAGGGTCGTGCAAAAATATATATAAATCCCAAAAAATTACTAAAATTTCCACGGTAACAATGCTATTTGTGTATCACTTTTCTCTAAATTTCTTCAAAACACAGTTCTTAATTGGAATGATACAAATACAGCTATGCCAATTAAATATCTTAACAAATTCACAATTCAAACAAGAAAGCAATCTTATTATAAAGCTTGAACAATTTTAATTACTTTACATGCATAAAGTCTTGACATTTATTTGTTAATAAAAGGATGTGCGCTATTTAAAAGCACTAACGTATACTTGAATGAAAATTACAGTAAAAATATCAAAGTGAAACAACAATAAAAGCACATTACGGCTTACATCTTATGATTAGGGTTGTTATATAGAAACTTGATAAAAGACTGAAACAGCAATCAACTGCTGAGTAGGTAGAAACAAGAACAAAGGTGTACGGAACTTTGAAGTTTTAATGAATCCCTCCTTTTAGTACGAATACTTCCATTTTTCTGATCCAACTTTCAGATTATTTCTTTAGCATATAATTAACATCGAATATAAAAATAGCCATTTGAGCGTAATTTAATAATCGTTTGTTCGTCGTTTCGAATGAATAGGTCTGTCATCAACGTTTTTCACTTATTTTTAGACAAATACTTGTTGGACAGTTAGGTAATTTAATTGGAATTTACGAAAGACGCTTTCGCAAACGAAAACTTTTAATAACTGACCGGAAATCAATTTTCGGTGGTTTGTTCCGCCCGAGGATATTGACGAGGGGTTTTCACGACATTTAATGAATGTCGCGTTACGGGTAAATAAAAGGCCCTTTTCAAATTAAAAAAAAGGAGATTCTCTGTTGTATGTCAATAGTGTGTTTATTAGCAAAAATTTAATTTAAATTCGTACCCTAGCCATAAGTATTACGCGATGTGCGTAAACTCGTTCTTCTTCTCGTCTAGAAGGAAAACGATGTCTGCAAATCGCTATCTTCGGATAAACGCTGTAGGTCATCTAGGAGTCGAGGAACTCCAGCTTAAGAGCTTTGTCCGCGGGTAGACCCGCACCTCCTATACCTCACACGAGATCCCATTGTCGTTTAATCTGGAACACGTTGAAACAATTTTAATACCAAGTAAGAACTGATTTACAATAGCTATCGAAAAATTTCTTATTTTCGATCAATAATTAAATAAATAGAATCGTGTAAATATAATTTTTATTTGAAAAGAAGAGAAATCAGTTTTATTCCTTTAATAAAAAAAGTTTTACTTAATAAACAGGGTGGTCCAAATTGATTGTAGAAAACTTAAAAGGTGGAAAGTACATCAAGAAATAAAGGCCGAAGTGTCATGGTAAACTGGCGGACTAAAAGTGCCCTAGCGGGGAGAGGCGAAAAAATGCATTGATGCCAATGGCATGCACTTTGAACAAGCGTTGTGATAATTCAATTTAAAATTAATTTAATTCTGTCTTTTTTTCATTTCAATCTTTGTAATTTTAAAGTTAAAAAATAAAATTTGGTTTCTAACAGCAATTTTTCATCATGTATTATTAGTTTGAAAAATAACGATATCTTAAAACAACACATAAAAAAAAAGAAACGTCAAAAGAAGCTTTTTCTAAGGAAAAAATATGGGCTATGATATGAGCTGCATCAGAATAACCTAAAGTTACAGCTTAACAAAATTTAAACTTGTCAAACTTTTTGAAATGCCCCCGTGTCTGTCCAGATTTTTTTTAAAAATTGAAAAAATCCCAAATGACCACTTCGAAATGCTGAACCAAATTTCATTTGAATAACTTTTTTTGTTTAGGAATTAAAAATAAAAAAACTGGTTTTTGGGGAGCACCATTAGGGGTCGCTAGCTCCGCTAGAGGGCACTTTTTGACCATAGCTTATATGACACTTCGACCTTTTTTTTTCCTGTACTTTCAACCCTTTAAGTTTCATACAATCAATTCGGACCAACCCTAGTATTATGAACTTAATAGAAAATATGTCCAAAAATTAGAACGTTTAGTATTTAATGACAGCTTTCTAAAAAATATACTTTTATTTCGTTTTTTTACAAAAGAATTGCATCTTATGACCACTGACAAAATACACCCAGGAACTTATTCAAACTTAATAAAATCAAAAATATTTACTCATTTTTGCTTCAATGGTTTCAATTAATTCATTTTCTTAGAGTGTTTTTCATATCCACATTTTCTTCCATCTTCTCGTTTTTCTACTTTCTCATTTTCCATTTTATACCCATCATTGTTCATTATTACAACATGTTTTTACATTTCTTTATTTGATCCGGGTTTTTAACATTTAATGTCTAATTATTGTCATTTCAATGTCTATCATATTCTTTGGAAAATCTCTTTAAGTGAGAGGGTATACTGATTCCTCTAAGAAAAACACATAATAGGAGAACTATAGTAAGTGCTAATATTTCAGAATTTTTGTAAAATGTGGAGAATACTTCATTAAACCCTTGAACACTTTGACACTGTCATCAAAGTTAAATGATTATTGAATATTGATAGAAGTGAATATAATGCAGACCCTACAAAAGAATCATTTGGTTTCAAAGAAGGAGGTAAAATGATCTCATTAAGGGCCAGTTTGTCGATGTCTGGTTAAGGTTAACTTTCTCTTAATCTCCAAGGAGATAATTCTGAAAACAATTATCACCATGACAGTAAACACAAAGTTAAAGTTAACCAATGATTGAAAAACTAGCCGTAAGTGTTCATCGTAAATCTAAAAATAATAATAATAAAATAAAAACAAACTAAAATTTAATCTTTAGGTGAGCAACATTAGAAGTGAATAAACATCTAGTACATGTGTAATCATCTTTATCGTCGCCAATACCTGCACATTTATCATGTGCCCACCCACGACACGTACTGGATCTAACCTTCTCGGCTAACTAAAAATTAAAAATTTTCCCACATAATATGCATTCAGTGTCATCCTCATCTGAATCTTCACTGCTATTCCCGTAATCCTGTTTTTTCTTTTGAGGGCGGAGTTATACTATGACTCCTGTTAACGTAGCCAAATGCCTCGTCATCTAATTAGTGACGCGCATAAATGGATTAACGAGATTCCCGATCTGTCCCTTCTTTCTAAGATTGTACAAGGTGAAGTAGATACGTTAGCCTTAACAATAATCTCGAGGTTCGAGACAATGACAATCAAGACCGTCTGACCAACGGGAATGAGGGCAATAATAAATAATGAGCCATAGTTACGTGGGCTGCCTCCGCGAGGATCCCGCTGGGGCGTTCTGCTTGTGTCTGAGGGAAGATACAGGTCGTTATGACTTGATCCTTCTGTAGGGCTTCAAGCTAAATTGCGCTAAGTGCCCATAAGAACAAAGCCCAAATAAGAACGCATCTGGGTTAGCCCGAAAGATCCGTGGCGGCTAAGTTGACAGGAACTTAGTAGTCGAGGAATCCATCTGCGCTCTCAAACGAATCTATATGTTGACATATAAGATATAACATGCGGTTCGCATGTGTGACCGCCTAACATGCATCTCGTCGAACTGTGGCAGAAGCCAAAGAGCTTGCTTATCAACTATCTAGCGAACCACTTCATGAACCCCGTTGCGAAGTGACGACACGAGAACCTTCCAACAGCGCGGAGTGGCGACTGGACTTAGTAGTCTGAATTGAAAACAATTTGCTGGTTGCGACGGCCTCAGCATTACGACTTAGTGTGGAGACGCGCAACCAAGACGAACAAAAATCTATTTTATTTTACTACTGGTTACGACCGACCTAAGTACTTCGGACTTAGTAGTCGAGTGCACAGCTAAGATCTATCATAGATAAATCCCTGGCAAACCGGCCCGGACTTTGTAGTGGGATGGTAGCCCCCGGATCTGCCGGACCCCACTCGACTGCACGATGATGCTTTTCGTTCCAGTAGTCGGGTATCACGTTCGCGTGAGCCCGGCGAACGAGCCCTTGACTCCAGCAGTATGAGTGGAAGCCCCCGAAGTACCAGACCCCATTTAATTGCAAATGATATTCTAGGCCCCAGTAGCCAGGCCACTGGGCCTAGTGGTCGTATCTACGTTAACCGCGGTAACTAAGGTCCTAGGTTGAGAGTTTGCGAATGCCCGTTCATCCGCATCTCTTTGTTCCCTAATAATTACATTATTATACTACCGGGTTGTCGATGGCAGCCTCTGGGATGGATGGCCTAATACACACACCACCCAGAGCGTGGCTTCGGCCTCGCAACATCAACACCGAGTACATGCCGGTAGTACTTGAGTATTAGCGTGTTGCCACAGCGGCACCGTTACCGGATTCAGCTGGGAGTAGATCAGAGACCTCGCCAGCGTGCGCTTAGTACCCGAACTTTATTGGTTTGGATCTGAGTGCGCTCTCAAACCCGCTGGTTCCAAAACTGGGCTTGGCATTGCCAGGTTGGCGCGTTGAGTTGGCTAGAGTGTTATACTCAGTTGCATATTGGTAGAGCATAAGAAACAAAGGCATTGGTCGCTAGATTGCCGTTATACAATTGACATCATCAGAGAACAGGGCTATGCCCGACGCTAGAAACACTGGCAGCAGACAGCAGAGGACTTCGAGTACGAGGGGCTCGATGATCCTTGTCTCTGTTCTAGCGGCTTGATGCTCACTTGAGCATCCTGATCTAGAGTTGTTGACCCAGGCGCTGTGGTCCTAGTGGCGCGCAACTTTAGGATGGAGCTATTAGAAGCCGGCGATCCTTCGAGGTCAAGCTTAACTAGACCTTAACAATCAAGGCGCAGTTGCAAACTTTATGCCCGAGTCTCTATACGCAGCTTCTGTAGCCCTCCCGGCACCTAAACGTCGGTAACTACAGACGGTTGCGGATAGAGCTGGGCTGTCCGTCCGTGGTAATTGTACTAGCGCTAGGGGATGTGGCCTCTTGTCGGCTGGCCGGGTACAGGTCGGACCTATTTCCAAATAGGGCTAAGGTACTGTCCGATCCGAAACTTGTCGGAACTACGGGTTGTCGACAACCAAGCCGGGGTCGGTATTTAGCTACTGACCCCCGTCGACCAGGGTTGGATTCGTAGTGGTTATGGTATGGCGCCTTAGAGGAGGGTTGTCACGTGGAAACCTGGTCAGGCTGCTCTGCGGCGCTGGAGTTCGCCCGGGCGACAGCCAACATGTGGGGCCGCTTGCGGTCCAAGTGAATAGGCACAGAAAAGCGCGGGATCACTATAATTTCAAAAACTCTTCCTTTCGAGTAGTTTTTATTATTCTTTTAATGTTTTGACCTCAGACTAAATATAAGTATCTATAGACTTCACTTTGAAGTCGCCATAATAAAAGGAGAGGTGCATGGACGTAGCTATCACTGTTACGTGACGAGTAAAAGGTGAAAAAATAACAAAAACTTCAATGCTTCAATTCAGCATATTATGAAAAGACTAAATTTATGCTCTGGCCTGTCACTGTTAACCTAAATACATGTCAACTGACACATTTTGTACATCTCCCACTTCGACACACACTTCCACTCATCACGTGATATTTCAATGTCGTCCTTCTGTGCTTTCTTTCTAATATTCTGGCTTCAATTTTCGGTATAAAAGCAAAATATAGCGTTACTCGTCTAGGTACTTATATTTAATCTGAGGTTTTGACTACTCTGCTCTTAGCCAACCTTGCTTCCTTTTTTCTCCTACTCCTTTTTTCTGCTTCAACCTTTTCCCTTTTCTCTTCTTCAAGGTTTCTTTTGTAAGAATTAGTGCGCTAGTTGACTTGCGTTTATAATTATTTCTTTTCTTAATAATTTTTGGACGAGGTTGACAAACAGAACGAGTACCAGAAAATGACTAGTTATTGTTACTTTCTGGTGATTCTGGATCCAAAATAACAGTATACGAGCGCGAAGTTGGTCTTGGAATAGAATATTTTTGTCGTTTATCTCGGGGGCTTCTAAATTATCTGTGATCTCATCATTTGTTTCGTCCGACCTCAGTGAAAGTTTCAAGATTAAAAGGAACAATACCAGTTTTTCGAAAGCCATGAATCTGGCATTAGTGGGCGTAGCGGCTTTTAGGTAAGCTTCGCAAAAGATCTTGCTAATCTTAAATGTGGTGACAGTTCTAGTAGGGTGATTATTAAAGTTATTTTCCCAGATCTTGGGTTCAAGTAAGCATTTATGGGAAACATGACCTCAACCTCCAACGGCTGGAGTTTGTGTGTCGTGTGAGGTGGTAGACACAACAAAGAAACAAATTTGTTTTAACATCACATCCAATTTTTTTGTATGGGTTAGGTGCTTATTCAAAACTAGCAATACAGGATCATCTTGAGAAGGCTTAACAAAACTCAAAAAATGATCGTACCATTGTTTGAATAAATCGAGTTTCTTCCACCCACTGTCGTTGCATGCAAAAGTAGTTCCTGGCTCACCAGTCCATTAATTCAGTTTTCAACCGTTTTCGACTTAAAATAACCATAGGTAGAATAAAATTTCCTTCTGATTATATACAAATAACTGCTGTTGTCGAAATTCCACTTTCAGCTGATGTAACGCGGATAATTAGCTTCCGTCCTTTTGGCATTTGTTTTTAATTTCTCTTGGAAACTGGAGCAATCAATGTTTCATCCACATTAAACATCATGTAAGAAGAATAATTATGTTTTTCTGTAATATGTATCTTTCAAATGACAGAAAAACTTAGTGACAACAAGTTTATTAAACGCTCTTGCACAAGCGAAGGAAGTAGATACCGCAAACTAATTTCTGGACGTCTGAGTTAGAAACGAGAAAGCCAATTTAGCCACCAATCATTTTTCACAAGAAAACATTATTTTTAAGCCAGCTGAAAAGTTAAACGGCGAAGATTATGTTTTCCAAATCAAGACTATGTTGCACCAATTTCACTAACTGTTTTTATTGCCGGAACATTACCGGAATATTAACGTTTCTTGTTGCTGGTTTGTAAGGCATTAATTTGCTAACCTCATTCAGAGCATTTTGCATACTTTCTGGATCCCAGCTTTGTCGTTCCGTTTTGTGTTGATATTTACGTGGCAATCTGAAAAAGGAAACCCCTTAATTAAAAAAAAAAATTAAGACCAACTATTATTTTTACAAGCCATAAGGAACCGTTTTAGCTGAAATATACTTTTTACTTTTCGTCTAACCTAGAAATTGTCGGTAGACAGATATGCGTATAACTCCCTAAGTGTTTTGAAACCCAACTACACCATTAGAAGTTGTGCACACATCCAACTCAAATTGTGTTATCCGTAACTATCAAACACATGCTACCATTACCTAGATCTAGATGGCACCACTGGTTACCTGAAAATTTCCTTAGATCATTTACTTCAATTCATACCCTAATCTCCCCTAAATAAAAATTCGTTGTTTAGGTATAGGAAACTTAAGAATTGAGGGCGGTAGGTGCATTTTACCGAACACTACCGCCCGAAATGCTTATACTATTTTTGTCCGATCAATTTGTTTAATTAATCAACCCATTCACGGCCAAGCATTGAAAAAATTATTTTAATTTATTTTTATTTTTAAACTTAGCTCAAAACACATAAATTAAGATAATTAGGCAAAAAATAATTAAAAAATACAAATCAGTCACCCACTATAAAATGTTGCGTATACGCATCAATGGCCATTAGCAATATACTATTGCGGCATCATTGAGAGTGAAACGCCGCGAAACAATGTGAGTGTAAATGAACTTGGCATTTCTTGCACATATAAATTGTTTGGCTCTTGCAATGCCTACATCTTTTTCTTGCTTTTTCCGAATGCTCAATTATTACATGCCCCACATTATCAGTCACCATTTCCTTAGGGAGATTGGCTTGTGAGGGTCTTCCTCTATTTATGTTTGCTTCTCTAGGACGAATATTTGAATTCGAATTGTCGCACTTTATCAAAGCTAATGCTAAATTTGAGCGAAAATCGAGTTGTGTTATTTTGTCATCATTAGCCAGTCTATATATTCGCCAGGAATTTACTATCACGCTATCAATTACATTTGTAAAAAGAGGCCACCACCACTTTTTACCTCTGACTTTGATTCGATAATTAGCTATTCCATTATCGTGAAGGTCGACACCCCCATGAATTTATTATATTCATTGATAACATTTGGTTGCGTAATATTTACTTCTTTCCTTTCTTTTCTATTGTACCTTTTGGCTAACGTTTCCGGTTGAATGTGACAATTGTTTGTTATAACAGTCACCACAGAATTGTCATTCCAGCGGACGACACACACTTCACTGTTTGAGTCAAAGCGATAGTCATATGAACCTCTCTGCATTTTGCCTAAAGACTTTGTGTTCTCTAGTGGGCATTTTTCTATTCGATTATCTCGAATTGTTCCAGTTGCAAATATTTTTTGGTTCAGAATATAAAATAGCTTGTAGGAAGAAAAAAATTGTCAAAAATAATCTATGATTTGATTTATGCTGTACTACAGAAAGCAAATCTAGTACGACATCAGCCCCTAATCCTAATTCTGATTTCTCTGTTCGAGCTCCACCATAGGGAATAAATTGGAACAAATACCCATCAGCCGAACAAAGACACCATAATTTAAATCCAAAACGTACAGGCTTTCCTTTTATAAACATTTTGGCTGAATGCCGTCCAAAATAGGGAACCATCTCTTCATCGATTGATAAATTGTGAGCGAATATTCCGAACTGTAGGTTTTTTATTTATTATATCAAATAAGGGGCGCAATTTAGAAAATTTATCTTCTTTACACAACTGAGAGTTATCTGCAACATGTAGATTTCTCTTTATACTGCGAAATCTATTTCTACTTATGCAGTTTTTAACTAAATCAATTCCTTTGTCTTCATCTCTACTCCAATACATGTCAATTTGAGGTAATGTGTGGTAACCTGTTAGAATCATTATTCCTACGAATTTTTCAATTCATCTTTCTCCATGCTGAAGTCATGTCTATTACTGTCGTGGGCGTACTTAACAGAAAAATCAGTAATTAAATTCCAAACGCTTTCATCAAAAAAAAGTGAAAATACTTCCAAAGGTGTCTTACCACCAATATTGTCTTTTATTTCTTGAACGTGTTCATGTTCGGTAGACAATGGTTCATTGGTGTAAACCGGGTTTACTTTTTCCAATTTGGATTGCACGAGGTTTTTGCTTTTTTGACGGTGTGAAGGAGAATGTTCAATACTTTCCTTGTCTTCATTATCTTCATCATCAGGTGCTGACATTATTTCAAATGTGCCCACAATGTCGCCAGGTGTATCGTCAGCTGAATGATTATAATCAAAATATTTTAGAAAAAGTATTTCTTTACCTGTTAATAAATTGTCATCAATTTGTTCCTCATCTGTCAAGTCATCAACTTCTGGAGGTATTATGACGCAATCGATATTGTCATTTGCAATTTTTCTATTTCGGCTTCTAACTCTTGGATAGTTAGTGGCCTGTTACGTTCGTAATGCAGCTTCCAATTAGACATTATAATAAGTAAAAACAATTTACTACTAACACAACAATCACAACAAAATTTTAAAACAAATATGAATGACGGTAACAACGGTAAATTGTGAACGGAAAGCACCGAGAGTCTGACAAATTGTGCGCGCGTTGTGTTACTTTCGGCCAATGATGCGTAAACGCAACATTAGTTTCAAACTGCATTATACCTAAGCCATTTCTTAGAAGACTAATTTTAGATGTGCAGATGCTTTCAATGAACCTATAAGTAAAACGTCAACCAATAATTTATTATTATTGGTCAATTTTACCAAAAATGGAAAGATTCTAAAGAACGTTACCGTTTGGTTAGTAATTCGCCAAATTAGAAAATTTATATCATTTTAGTATAAAACAAAAATAGAAAGAAAAAATATGATAACGTATGTTGAAGGGTGTTTCGTGAAACTAAACATACACAAGCAGTTTTAATGTATTTTTAATCTATAAAAAAAAAATACTACGTAATGTTGCGTATACGCATCAATGGCGGTTAATGGGTTAAAATGTTTTAAAAAAATGCACACCAAAATGTTAATTTTGTCAAGTGGTTGTTATGTAGTTGAAATAAACAGAAAAAAAAATTGAAAAATTCAAACAAATTTCAGTGAGTGTTTTTAGATTTAAAGACCATTTTAATTTTCAAGCGTGCTGTATTGACATTTTTAAGCTCACCTTCCATTTCTTGAGTGACATTGTTTTGGACTTGTTAGCAATGTTTGTGACTGTTTGATCGTTTTGTCAATTTCAATTTTTAGCGATTCAATTTTACTTGAAGTTGCTGAATCTTCCAGATTCTTTGTTTTATTTAAAAGAGTCCTTCCGCTTCGTTGTTCGATAATTACGATCAACCATAATAACAAATAATTCCTCTTCAAATATTTGGGATTCGCAATTAGACTAGCGTTGGATAATTGTAATTTCCAAATCTGTTTGAATTTCTCGAATATTCGATTGCAACAAGGAATGTCCAAGTGACGTCACATTCAGCTGATTGCGGACAACTTTTGTACGGTTTGAAAAGGAGGTTCAGCAAATTTTGTGAAATTAGTGGCAAAAATTCTATTAAAGCGTAAATAATGGTCAGAACAAATAAAGCTACTATAATTACAATTTTTTAGTAAAATGCCAAATTACTAAATTTAGGTATCTACTCGCTAAACACAGACCATAAATGTACACTTTGAATATTTAAAAACACGTTTGTCCAAATTTCGTAAACCTCTAAAAAGAGAAAAAAAACATATAGCTGTCATAAGATCACATGTGTTTAGTTGTCCACAATCAGCTGTACTGGTGACGTAGTAGTGACATACTTGGGAACGCCTAATTACCAAGTCCCTGTTCTGGCGCCAAAACGTAGATATGTTTGTATGTTTATATATATATTTAGAATAAATAACACTTTGAACACTTATTTTACTTTTTAAAGAGAACATTCACATAATTCATTTTACAAAAAGTGACAATGACTTTTCATGATTAAAAAGATTAATGATTGATTGAATATCTCATGACACAGTATAATTTTCTTTCAGAATGTGCCTGTACGGTTTGTTTCCGCACATCATGAGTGTGAGTTTATATCCAGTAGTTATGATGGTAGTGGGTCAACTTTTTACGAGCATTTGCACTTTGACGTGCAAGCCGCCGTAACTACTCACTAAAATACGATTATCAAATACTATTACTCTACGTCAAAGTGTTTTCCCATTGTTCCACCTGACACATATTCAATTCAGAAGTGAAGGTTTTTGAGTATTTTATATTTATCTTATAGGCCCGCGCGGACAACTTTTTTCTATTTTTAATTTTTTCTGCGAGTAACTTATTGAAAACTTGATTCATTCATTAAAATCAAATTCTAATCAGCAATTAACATTTGAAGAGTAGTTCACTCTTTTAGGTTTGCAAGCTCACAAGTTTTTTGCTATTCTTTTATCTTATTTAGTAAACAAAAATACAAGTTTCGCTATATTGATCTTTTTTTAGTGTAACCTTCAAAATAATGAAAACCGACAGAGCACTATTTTTTTTCGTTGGCAACTTTTTACCAACTATTGAGCAATTAATAATAATATCTATTAATTATAATCAATTCCGCCCACTTGGTTTCGGTTACTTATAAGACGTTAGTTACTTTTACTTGAAACACACTGTATATAAAAATCGTTTCTGTAAAATAAAATTTCTGAATTCATTTAGAAGGTGACCCAGGGATGTGTAATAGGTCCATTTGGTTATTGAATATATCGACATGCGGTTTTCACCACATTCTACAAATATTTTGATTAATTCTATACAAGGTGGTAAATCAAGGTTATATTTTTTAAATTTTTACATAATTAGTTTTAACACAAAAAATAATGAAATTTTCTAAAGAATAATATACCTTTTGTTAAAAAAAAGGCTCACATTTGATAGATCATTGCCCAGTAGCTCATGGATATTTTCCGACAAACTAGCCACAGAAAATTTTAGAATAACTTGGCGTGGAATAAATAAATAATCAAATAAATAGTCGAATTTTGATTCACATGCACAGGCTGTGCTGAAACGCAAAAAGTTTTTTAAATAGGACACCCTGTATTTCTGTTCACGAGTCGACTAAGTATTTCATAAACTTTCCACTGGTGTGTAGTATGAATGGTGAATTCTGGATCGTTAATGACATGTTCCAAAATAGTTATTTATGTACCAAGGGCGTAAAGTAACACTTTTAAGCCCAAGCATAAAAATCACAATCATGCTTAATAGTTATTTATGTACCAAGGGTGTAAGCAACACTTTTAAGCCCGAGATGAAAAATTGTTGCACGCGCCGGAGGCGAGGGCAACAATCAGATAAGGGCTTAAAAGTACTCCACACCTGTGGCATACAAATATTTTGCATTTAGTAATTCATAGTCGAAACAGACATACTTTTTTTTTACTTTTTTTTTTTTTATTTTTTTAAAATAAAATAAACCTTTTTTTTTATTATTTTTAATTTTTTAAAAAAACCAAAAAATTTAATAACTTTTTTAAAAAAACAAAACAAATTAAATAAAAAATTTAAAATTAAAAATAATTAACTACTCCTGGAACCTAAAAAAAATTAAAAAAAAAAAAAATAAAAATTAATTCCTCCACCAAAACAAAAAAAAATTTTTAAAAAAATAACTTACAAAAACTACAAAAAAAAAAAACATGAAAAAAAAATAAAAAACCTCCTACTCCTCTACTCATAAATAAAAAAATAAGTAATAAATTTTTTTTTACTAAAAAAACCTTTTTAAATCTTTTACTTTCTTTTCCCAAATTTGTAACGGTTGTAGTTCACAAATAAAAATAAAAAGAAACGACGGCTCTAGCGATACAACCTAGAGAGAAGAACAATACTATTTGGCTCGAAATAGCGCACTAAATTTATGGAAGATCCCGTATTTGTAATAGTTAGCACAGCAGTGTCCGGCTTAGTCGGTGAGTTGGGGAGGTCCTTGAGGAAACTGAAAAGAAATAAACTGCTGCCTAACGAGGCGCCACCTGCTGGGTAATAGAAAGAAATAAAACCGACCAACAGGAATTCAATAGGTTTTACTTAAGGTCTAATACGCTAAAACGAACACAAATCAGAGAGACAAATAGACAATTAAATATAGCAAATAAAACTTAAAATACTAGGAGAATATGTGAGAAGTAAGAGATTCTGTCGCATAAGACTTACGGGCGTTAGCAACAACAAATTAATTAAAGCTCGCAATCAAATATGTCAAAATTCAGTTAAGCTTTTGTTTGTTACACCCCAAATTAAAGTTAGCGTTCCAATTGAGGATTGGTGATTAAGGAAACTCGACGTACACACGTCACTTACACACGGTGACTTAAAAACTAAACTTAAACTCGGACTAGCACGGTAAGTAGCTCCCGCCAACCCAAAAGGCCTTTTGTTTTAGCTTCACCCACTTTATCTAAAGCGCCCAAGCTCTTATGGAGCTAGTTAAAACAAAACCGAACGTCGGTGGATGGAGTCTACCCCGAATAAAAATTTACTTATATGCTAGGGATTCAAACCGTTTAATGTCACATGTACGTGAGCTTCATACGCATGCAAAGTGAATAGGTTTCTTAAACAATAAACTTAGCTGTGTACTGAGGCATGCAGTTCCGATAAGGAAGGTTCTTGCTAACGACAGCAGTTGACAGCTTTAGAAGATCGGTAGCCACAGGATTTCCCTTAGGAGAACTAGACGACAAAGCTCGGAAAGCAGATATGCTCCCTCGAAGTAGCAGGCACGCAGCGTGAACGACCCTCAGCCGGTTGAGTTCATCGGCCGTTGGCAGCTTCAATGTAGGCGAAACCGTGGTAGTCGTCACGTTTTATAGCGAAGGATTCTTAACTAACCGTTCCAGCACCCCCAGGAATTATCCAGATGGTAATACACGAGTAGAGTATGAGGTCAAGACACGTGCTAAAGCATACGTTGTAATTAGAATTAACACAACCACGAGACAACAAAAGAAATAGAAAAAGAAGTAACTTACGGCGAATGCGGTCGGATTTATATTTACACACCAATTTAACTTGGAATTATTGAAGCCACATTAATACTTTACGTGTAAACTTTTAGCTTCACGAAGCACGCCGAAAACGCCCAATAGAAGGAAATCACAAAATGTCCGCTCGTCGTCTCGATAAATTTTGTGAATTAACGGATCCACCAATGGGAAAAATCGTAGCGTGCGCGGCAAATTCGACTTTCGTCGTAACGTGCAACTCACGACAACCGTTATTCAGAAGGCTTGCGACCTACGTTCGAGTTCGAGCAATTTGAACCGTAACCTTTTATGTGTAAAAAATTACATAGATATTAGCAAGTTTGTAATTATCGTAATTATTGTAATCAGTTAATTGAATTAAACAAATAACCTTTTTACAATTGTAGGTTAGGTAAGATTTACTCCAGTTCTACAAGAATTTTTTAAGAATAATTTGTAGTGATTCTCATGTCACCTCTCATGCATAATTTTGTACCTCTTATTATTTTATTTATGATTAATCGTAAATTCTCGAATCAATTCGGTATTAACGATATATGCGGGCTTTAAAGTAAAAGCGGGCCTAAAAGTAAAAAATGTGGGCGCAAAAGTAAATCGAGCGAAAAAGAGTCGTTTTACGCTCACGGAAGCGGGTAAAGTAAATCATTAAATATAGGAAGTGCAAAATAGTTATTTATGTCAGAGAAATGTACGTTGTGCGTTAATCTACTGTATTATTACCATCATAGGTGCCTTACATAATTTTTTCATATGTCACTAAAAGTGACATCAAAAATGTGCTTCTAGCATATTTATTTGAGAAGTCAGAAGTATTTAAATCATCAACACCTTGGTCGATTTATTCAATGTTGAAGGCCGCTATCTCAATTAATGAAAATCTAGAAATAAGCAATTTCAAAAAAGTAACTGTATTCCTAAAAGAAATTAGGACGGATACAAACCTAAAAATTAAAAATTTTAACAAGGGGACAAATTTTAAAATTTATTATAGAATTCCAAATAATAGATTTTAATGATGAAAGTAAGTAAATTGTTTTGATTAATAATATTATACCTAACATAATATAAAAAAATTAGGTGGCTTTAATCATTGGTTTTGGTGGGACTTGCCGCAGAGAGGAATTGTCGCAGCTATCCATTGACGACATTGACAATTTAGAGTCTGTTTTAATGATGTAGTCTGGCCTATGTTTTGGAAATAAACGACCTTATTTGAATTGCATTCCACATGTTGTTAATCTAAAATACAAGCAGAGTATTAATAATAAATTACACACTTATTTTATGCTTACCCGAAACAAAGATTTCGAAATGTGTTTAGCCTTATAAAAACTGTTTTGTCATACAGGAGTAGGATTACGATGGAAATAATAAAACGGAATGCAAAATCATAGAGAACAAGCGATAACAGGACTAAAATAAGCAAATAGAAAATAAAGGAAGGGAAAAGTAGAAGAAAAATGATTAAGGTTAGGTTACGGAGATTACACTACTAAAGTTTTAAGAAGGGATGGCTGCATTCATGCAGTGAAATAGAAGCACTGTGAAGTGTGAAGTGCGAATTGACATAAACGTTTACAGAATACAGTTTTTTAACAAACGTATCAATCATTACAATTTACAATATTGTTAAAGTTGATTACAGAATAGTCAATACAATATACACCAATAATGGCGATTTGGTTGCATCCAGCAATACATTAGATCAATTTTAACGATTTAAAACCAAAGCCCACGGGCGCAAAAGTAACACTTTTAAGCCCGCGGGCAAATGTTCTACTTTACGCCCAAAAATGGGGTTAAAAGTCAATTTTACGCTTGATCGTGTAAAAAATATTTTATTATGAAGAAGATGTTCATTCTTTTAAGTAGGCTCTGTCAACAAATAATCGCAAGTGAAATGATAATTAATTTTGATTACATTGGTGTTTTTATACATTTTTGCTTGACGTTAAAATAGTAAAATGGTTTACTGTATTGGTGAAGCCAATCGAAACGTTCTGTTAACCAGCTGAACATACGATCAGAAGTGCGAGAGCACCCCAAGTCATTTTCTTTAAAAATCTTAGAGACCGATTTGAAGAATTCTGGAGCATTAAATATAAGAAGGAAATATGCTGAGAGGAAGATTGATGAAGAAACTGAATTGGATGTTTTACTTATGTTTACAAGAAAACCCAAATATGAGCACATCGATAAATTATACTTCCGTCAACAGGATTAAGTATAGTAAAGCACAAGTTTTATCCGTAACACGTACCCAGCAAATTGATGGCAATAAAAATGCCAATACAGGAAAAGCGTTTTAAACACACTTCGAAATGTTTAAATATTTGCCAATGCAAATATTATAATGGCAAATAACCATATAAATAGTAGAATGGAACCTATAAAAATGCCAATACAAAAATCATGCTTAAAATTAACCGACAAACCCAACATTTTTATTATTGGCAAATAGTACCTAGCCATCAAATATTTAATGTTTTTTAAAGGTAACGGTTTTTTGTCATTATATTAGTTCATAGAAACCAATAATAATAATGCGTCGGCAAAATTTTTGTTAGAAGATAATAAATTGAATTTCGCTGCATTTTCATCAATATTTTTCTGTTAAGTACTTCAAGACCGCGCCCTTTAATTTGAACAGTTTGAAATGTCTGATGATACAAGTTTGAAAGTATTCTCGGAGATACGTTTAGGTTTACTATAATATTTTTATATTGATTCAACGTTTTTGTCACAACTACCAAAGTCAATATCAGATCTTTACACAAACAAACATTAAATCACGCTTATTTAATCTAAAAATTACGTATTAAATGTATAAAGTTAGCAAATGTACCCAGAAAAATTGGGCTTTGAGAAAAAAGTGAATGCATTTCTTAAAAATTGTAAACGAAACCAATTAAGAAAACCAAGAAAATGAAACTACACCCTTGTGCCCGGAACAACATCGTGTTTTCGATGCAACATTTTCAGCTCATCTTTACAGTAGTTTTTCAATAAACGATTCTTCGAGTCCTGCTCATTTGAATGCAAATTTATCTCAATTTGTATAGAAATGTTTTTGTTAATTTTTTTGTGCATTTGTGTTGTATTTACTTATCATATCGTAATTCATGTATTTTTGTATTTTCTAGTATTTTATTCATCGTTGACCCGATAAGTTAAACTTTACCCTTTACTGCAACCAACGGTCGTCTAATACAGGCAAGCAATCATTTCGTTGTCATAATAAATGTAATGGCTCGATTCAGGCCAGTAATCATTCATCATCATATAAAGTTCAATGGCTCCATGTGAGCAAGCCGGCATTGTGCCTTGAAGGTAAATTATCTGTTGGCCGAACTTGGCGGTGAGTCATTTGCTTATCTTACCATTAATAGTAACCTACAAAGTCCCAATACTGAACTTCATTTATGCCATTTGCATTGTGTTTGCTGGGTAGACCTACATCCAAGAACTGAATGACCAAGATACCCAAAAACAGAATGCATTTTCTGAAGTGACGCGTGAAATGATTGGAGAAATGAAGATTTTTGAACAATATATTATTATTAGGATGAAGCAACTTTTGAAAGTAATGGAAATATAAATAGACATAATATTAGCTATAATGTCAATCGAAAACCCCCACTGGCTTCGGACTGATGATTAACAGAATAGATGGTCGCTTAATGTTTGGGGATGAATTATAGAATCTGAAAGTTAATAGGTCATTTTTTTATGGTGTTCTTGATGCAAACAATAAATGTAGTTCAGAATTATCAGTTGAATTTGAGAAGGCATCAAATGAATTTGAGAATAGTAAATTGTATTCAATAAATGGTCAAATGTATTTGAGAAGATATCAATTGAAAAAATGAGGAAAACAATTCACATGTATAATTATCTGATAGGAACCCAATTTGTTGAGCTGCTTGGCTTCCGGTCGCGTGTCTCAAGTGTCCCTTCGGGCGTACCCCAAGCCTCTGTTCTTGGACCCTATGATACAATATCTTTATCAATGATGTCGCACCTACTCGATTATCATTGCCTAATGTATGCGGATGACATGAAGATATTTCAGGTTATACATAATATGTCTGATGCTCTTGCGCGTCAGAAAAGGCTTAATCTTTTTGATAAATGGTGTCGGTCTAACCACTTAGATCTGAACGTTTCTAAATGTCACATCGTTTCTTATACCAGAGCAAAGTCCCCAATTCTTTTTAACTATTCTTTTTCCGACGTCTCCATTACTCGCTCTAGCGCTTTTAAAGATCTGGGTGTCACTTTTGAATCGTCTCTGTCCTTTAGTTCGCACATTCGATCTATTGTTTCATCTTCACTTAAAACTCTTGGTTTTATTATTAGAAACTGATTTAAGCCTCTCTTGCTGTACAGAACCCTCATTCCAACTCGACTGGAGTATGCCTCGGTAGTCTGGAACCCTTACGTATCAGGCTCATATCCACGCTTGGAGAACATTCAACGCAAAATCTTAAAATTTCTAGCTTTTCACGTTGATGGAATTTACCCTCCTAGAGGTTTCCCGCAATCTGATCTTTTGCTAGATTCAACCTTTCGATTTAAGTAGTCGTCGCGCCACCTTTCTCTTCTTTTTCTATACAAACTTATTCATTAACTTGTCGATTGTCCTAAATTGTTGGCAAAATTATCTTTTTCCGTTCCTCGACCTGGGTCTCGTTTTCCTACCACTTTCTACCTACCCACTCCCCGTACGCGTGTTTGAGTCATCTCCTATTTTCTCTGTATGCAACAGCAGTGCTCTACGTAAATTTGAAATTTTTCATACGTCCATATCCGAGATAAAAATCATTCTGTAGCGACTCCTAGTTGATTGATCGATTTACATTATTTACCTTGTTTAACGTTAACGTTACTACTTTTATTTGTTTTAGATTATATCTGTATTACCTAAGTCTAATTACTTTTACGTTTATATTATCCGATTCGTTTTTTAATTTTTTGTATTTTGCTGTTCCCGCCCAAAATTGGCTTTTACTGCTGTGGTGCGGCTGTATTTAAATAAGTAAATAAATAAATAAATAAATAATATACGCTATATACAAACTACAAACAAAACGGCTTAGGATTACAGTACATGTATTATACTATAAATTACTCAAAAAAACCAAGACAATGTTGCCCTCAAACTTGTTAACTTTCCACTTGCATGCTTCCATTGCTAAAGCTGCAGGATAAAAAGGTTGTGGTGTGCTGAACTGCACGTGCAACAATTACCGCCGATAATCGTGGTTATTGCTTCATCAATCACATTTTCTAAGTAGGTGAGTCTTTGTTCTCCAACACTCAAAGGTTGAACTTTGTGGGATTTAGCAGATTTGCCTTTACATACGCTTTCACTTTGGACCATATTGTTTCTACGGAATTCAACATAAGGAGCTAACCGCATTAGTGTTGTTGATGTCCTATCAAGAACAGCTTTTTACCCGGGTGTGACAAGGAGCGTTGGCGATAACAACTACC
The DNA here is from genome assembly GCA_030710515.1 of Abscondita cerata. Lineage (NCBI taxonomy): Eukaryota > Metazoa > Arthropoda > Insecta > Coleoptera > Lampyridae > Abscondita > Abscondita cerata. Next base: position 32,168 of record JALBCR010004239.1, read on the forward strand.
AGTGTCTTGCCATTTTGCATAAATGTTTCAATCCATTCATTCGCTAATTCATTAGTAAACAATCTTCTTTCTTTGCTCTAAAGATAACAAGCTTGCTGCCGAGATTGCACAAAATCGTGTACATTCGTACCTTGCTTGCAGATAGCTTTGCACTGCTTTGATTCCACCTATATCACATTCTATTTTACGACTGCAGAACAGATTGAAGTTGGTCTTGTCAAGCCAAACGATTTGTTTTCCGTGTTGTATAAGTTGGTTTAGGTTCGAACATATTCGGCTCGCCTACCTTATTTTCAATTAAGTTCATTATTTCAGGTTTATAATGGACCTGTTTTAATGTCAATACTCTGTTCTCAAGGTAGTTTCCGATTGTTTAAAATACAAACAGTTTATTAGAAAGTAGTCAAAACCTTACTTTTAATTTGTTTTAGAGTAAGACCAGCATTGTCCTCTATCCAGCTTACAATCACATCAATTTACTCTTCTGTGATAAATTTTGGCTTCTTTTTCCTCTTTGGCTAGAGGTGTATCATCTCGGATCTGACCCAACGCTATGCTGTTTTGTAGGACACAACGTCAACAAATCTTCTCCTCTATTAGCAGTAGTCACAATCCTACGCGCTGATCTTGAATGGAATGCTTGTGATTTTTTTTCCACTATCTCGATAGCTTATCGGCAAATAGGACATTGTTCTGCATTATAAATGTGTAATTGACGCTGGTTTTCTAAGCAAGTCTCATGTAACAAATGTCACTTTTCGAATTCAAATCACACATTTTGAAATACAAATAACGACTTCTTAAAATGAAATGTTTTTTTTAAATATAATTGACTATACTATACTACATTTGACGCCTTTCTCAAATTCAGTTGATAATTCCTGAACTACATTTGTTGTTTTCTCAAATACTATTAACAACTTTTGAATAAAATTGTTAAAGGTGTAATATGGTTTCAACATACATTTTTTCCAAATTCGAGAAAAAAACTAGCAAAAATGGAAGAAAAATCCAGTATGTTTAGGTTTTGGTAGTTTTCAAAACCTCGACGCAAATACTTTGCCACAAGAAACCAATACTACTCATTTGGTGGGACACTGTTCATTAACACTTTGATAAGCACGCAATGATTTGTATTAAAACCATACGAAATAAATAATATAGGTAGAGGGGTCAGAGTGGAATATAAGTTTAAACTGTTTATCTGACGCAGCGCTCGCTCACTTGTTAAACAATCTTGATTATTAATCGCCATCATTAATACACTTGTTCGTTAAATAACTATTAATGCACGCTCGATGTGCCGGACCCTTTATAGCATCTATCTAAAAGGATAATTTTAGTATTTGAACTCATAAATCATAAAGAAAACTTAAATAAATAATTTGCAAATATCATTTTGCCTCGCTATTGGTTCTAAGTAGCACAATGAGAGGGTGTGAGTTATGTAATAATTCTCAAATACAATTAACAACTTCTCGAATAAAATTGGAAAAGTGTAGTAGTTACTTTCTAGCAACTATCTCAAGTAATGCATAGTGTTTAGTTTAGAGGCTACTTACACTTACTAGTAAATAGAAAAAAGTATTGAGAATTTATCTGACACCTCGCTAATTTGATTAATGACTTTTGACAAACATGTCAGTTCTTGTTTGGAGGAGGAACTTCAAACACAAAGTTGACCTCGAAATTTTGACATGGTGACCCTGTAGCCCTCCATGTCGAAAATCTTAAATGGCATGATGGGTTTCAATTTTCTATACAGTTATATGCTTCTTAATTTGACTAGGGAAGCACCAAGGGTAGCCCCAAAAGCTCTATTATTGAAAATAAAGAAATTCCGCCAATAATGCAATATGGTCAAATTGTCAATTCATGTTTACAAGAGACATTCATTAACGATAAAATTTTCCCTGACAAATGAACAGGGTGCCTGTGTCTATGATTGCAAAGAATCATATAAAATATCATGTATGAGGTGTCCTCCACCCCCATTCCAAATTTTTTTAGAAGGGGGCCTCTGTTAGCATCTACAGAGAAATATCATCAATATGAGAGGTCCACTTCAAACTTGTTTTTACTCTTTCCAACTAGTACAGCATTTCTTGCATTTTCTATTGTTTTCTAGGAAAAGGAGGTTTATAGCTCACTTTACGCCCTCTTCTGGAATAAAATGTATTTGGATGAATAGAGAAATACAATACCTTTCATATGAGGTGCCTCCCTGTAAATTAAGATTTTCGAGATAGGGGTTACCGGAGCACCCTGTTCATTTGTGAGGGCTAAATTTGACCGTTAAGGAATGTCCCTTGTAAACATGAATTGGTATTCTCAATCAACTTTTTTATTTAAAAAAAAAAGACCGTTGGGGGAGCCCGTGGGGCCCCTTGACTGAAATAAAATGCATATAGCTGTATATAAAATTAAAAGGGTTTCATTATAGGTACATGTCGACCCATCATGCCACTTCAGATTTTCGTCATGCGGACTGCCGGAGCCTGTTAATATTTTGGGATCAACTTTGTTTTCGGATGATGTCCCCCTCTAAACAAAATTTGTTTTTTAAGTGTAAGATAGCTCTAAAAAAACTTTCCGTTTCGTTTTGGTGGGCCACCCTGTAGGTATAAAAGTTTATGATATTGCAGAAAATTAAATAGTCTCGGTCCTAACCCTTTATTTTAAATATAAAAAAAATCTTATCCAAACCATTAAAAATAAAAAAAATTGCAATTTCAAATAAACCAAGAGAATTTGTATGGACGAATATACATGACTCTACAAAAGTTGAAAGTTTTATGAGAGGAATCTCTCGTATGAAAGTAAATCCCCATAAAAATGCAGACAAAAAGAAAATATCTGAATACATTAAATATAAATTGATTAATAGAAATATGATTTTGTCAAAAATAAAAGATACTTCATACTTTAGATACATATCTAACATTGTAAAAACTGAATTTCAGAAGACACAGGTCCTCCGACTAACAGAAATCTATATCTAATACGATATCTAATCTTGAACTGGTCATCACCATAATTATGAAATGGATTTACCTGCTCCATATAAACGTTTAGGTGCCTGTTTACATTCACTCCTTGTAGTGTATTAAAATTCACTATTGCTGGCAAAACCTCTATTAAACATTTACTAACGTGAAAGTAGTCAGAAAGTTATACTATTGGTGTTACCTTTTTCTACTAAATAAAAGTAGGTACTAGGAAAACTAATTGTTATTTCACTTGGGATGTTCGTTGACAGTAGCCTACTTCAAAAAAATAATAGTTATTTATATATCAAGGCACTAAAGTTTGATTTTCATGACGAATGTGTTTTAGTTGCAGAGGCGATAGCCGAGGCAAATAAAACACGTGAGTCATGAAAAGAAATTTAGTGCCAAGGTACATATTATAATTTTTTTCCGAAATCTCAAAATTTGAACAAAATCTGACAATTTTATAACGTTCTTTAACTCTAAACTTGACAGCGTATCTCTCCAGATACATAGTTTAGAAAAAATTCATTTGTCAAGTAGAGTAACTGGTTTATCTTGGCAAGGTGCACTGTAGGATACATTCAACACTATATGCAAGCCACTGGCGCATCGATTGTGTTTGAATTTCCCGCTAGTTTTCACAGAAGTAGTTCGATATTCAGTGAAACTTAGGTTATGAAGTGCACATGACAGAAAGGCTATCAGGTGAGTTTGTTGATAATAAGATATTTTTCAGTTGTTTTTGTTTTGTTTTGTTTTGTTTCTAAGTTCGCAATGCTCCAAAATTATTTAAAACGTGAAACAGAGCACCACAAACCAAAAAGTCTCGTGTGTTAAGTGAGGCACATATTTCTACTTTTTCTCAGTAATACACCCGATGAAAATTATTTACATATAAAGATAATATTTATAATGTACGTAACACATCTAAATATATATAAAAAAACTTATACATGGTGAGGCATAGAATCAAGTGTTTTCAAATAATAATAAAATTATTAGTTTTTACTAAAAAAAATTTATTGGTTACAACATAGCTAATAATAAAGCATTTTAAAATATTCAAGTACGGAAAATGACATCTGGCATATGATGTCCGTTTGTAATAAACCGCACGCCCCTCCCTTTTGTAATGGCAGCGTACTATCCAAACCAAAAACACTTGGTTCCTATGCCCCACCCTGTATTATCAGGTGGCACTTATTATGGGAATCTCAGGGGCTTGTCGATCAATTGAACTATGTGAACGTAACGTTAACATACAGGATCATCTTACACATGTTAACGTTGCAAATACTAAAACAAATATAGACAGAAACTTTGTAGTAACTGATCTCGTATGGATAAACCTCATAAAGAAATATGTGATGCTGAGGCCTCAACATACAACTTGTAATCAGGGCATTCCGGGCTGCAAAATGTATTAATCATCCCATTGGTCGTAATCAATTTGGAGCATTTCCGTGCAAAATAGCAGAATATCTCCGACTTGATGATTATAAATTCTACAGGGGCATTGTTTCCGACAATCATCTGCTACTCTGCTTGCAAATAAAGGAGCTGATTTTCTAAGCGTAAAACGCCATGGTGGTTGGCGAAGTTCAGTAGTAGCTGAAGGATATGTCGAGGATAGCTTGCTTAATAAAATTGAGAGAGCTAACAAGTTAACTACCAGACAAAATTTACCAGAAGATTTGCCAGGATGTTCACAACAGATGCAATCAAATGTACATGTGGTTAAAGTAACAGAAGTAACCTGCACAAACACTACTCCTTCCATACATATAACCACCAGTGAAAATGCAAATGTGCACGTGACTTTTAATAATTGTTCACACAATAACAATAACTCTAATTAATGATTAAGCTAAATTATATATATTGTCGCAGATAGAATTTTCTGAACGGATCCATTTTATTAAAATTGACATGCGTACTTAGTCATTGTATTGGTGTTACACCTGGCGGAATAAACTATATAGAAATATCCATTTGTAAAATCTTCGCTTTAAAATAAACTATGGTTTAATTTCTAAAATGCGACGACAGTTATCGCGAAATTAACCCAAAGTTAACTTCAAGCCAAGTCTAATATAATTTTGAGTTATAGTGTTCTCCAAAAATAAAAAAACTAGTTACTTTTTTGTAATCACAGTCGACCGATTTCATCCAATCAATGAATGAAGATTATTATCGTAAACTAATTTGCACTTGTGCATTGTGCAAATATTACATCCCGCTTTTAGTAAAGTATGTAGGATACAGATGCCTAAAATCGCTATTACGTATCCGAAATGTGAAAAAATATGTATTTCTCCAGATACATTGCCAAGTTTGGTGTAAAATTCTGCCAGTGACGAAAGTATCTGGAGATATACATTGCCAAGTAAAGGTATTTTATGACAATTTTATTTCCAGTGTAGGTGAAATGAAGTGAATTGACAGAATATTTGCTCTTTGCCTCCAGTGGGAGCAGAAAGCAATCAGAGAGTGACAGTGAAAATAATGACGACTTGCAGATACCATTATTGCCTGAAATAGATGATTTTACTGATATAGTAAATAATGAACAACAAGAACAAGTGTATAGCTCAGAAGATGAAGTCGTTCTAGCAGAATTGTTACTTATACCTGCTAAAAAGATCCAGATAACACAAGTAAAATTCGGGAAGCGGAAAATAGTTACTACACCAGCCGTCAGAAGCGGGATCCCTAAAATGAAAAAACAAACAGCTAAACCCACAAAACATTTTTCATGGACAAATGATGACTTTCATTACGAAGTGGAGATAGGGGAAAACACGTTCACTAGACCTGAACACCTAAAAAGTTCTTTACAGTATTTCAAAAATTTTTCTGACTGATGATATCGTCCAATTAATGGTGGAACAAACCAATCTGTATTCCACACAACAAATTTGTAAAAGTGTTGAAACAAATTTCCAAGAAGTGCAAGACTTTTTGGGCATAGAACTCATGATGGGTGTTGTGCATATGCCAGCATATTGATGATATTATGCCCCTGAAAAGGTATCAGGCTCTTCGTCGTAGCCTCCATTTTGTAAACAATGAGGACATGAACACGGATCGTTACTTCAAGGTGCGGCCTATATTAGAACATGTAAGGGGAAACTGTCTCAGAATTGAGCCAGAAGTACGAAATTCTGTCAATGAAATGAAGGTGCCATATAAGGGAACCAAAGCTGGTTCGAGAAGGCAATACATAAAGAATACACCAAAGAAGTGGGGCTTTAAAATGTTTGTGAGGTGCGGCATTTCTGGAACGGTTTATGATTTTTTCCGTACGCTGGATAAGACACATTTCGGAAACATCAGGCGATGAAAAGAACCTAGTTTTGGCGCCAAAGTCGTCCTAGCTTTATGTAAAACCATTCAGAACAAGCCTCTGAGAGTGGTTTATTTTGACAACTTTTTTACTAGATTGGAGCTTGTTTCTTATCTTCGGAACAAGTTCGGTATTCTGAGTCTAGGAACAGTTAGATCTAAGCTGTTATTTTGAGCAGTTCGTATGTTTCGACAAATCCTGTTGAAACGATTCAAATATTTTCTAAGGCAGGTGGCAGTAAGGTCCAAATTGTATGTCCTCAGATAGTGAAGGAATATAACCGCCACATGGGCGAGGTCGACCTCGCCGATATGTTTGTTGTCTTGTATAGAACCGCCATAAGACACATAGATGGTACATGGGGCTGTTTTCACAGATGCTCGATATATGCCTCAATAATGCTTGGTTACTATAGAAACGTAAAGCAAAACTGCTGGACGAAGATCTCAAGTCAATGATATCGCTAAAAAATTTCGCATCAGTGTGTTCGAAGAGTCTGTTCCAGACTAAGAAGGTAAGGTGGAACGACCTAGTAACCGAGAAGCACCACTACCTTCGAAGAAAATCCAGAGGCCAGTTGATCCAAGACCTCAACATGACTCACGGTTTGATAAGACTGGACATTTCCCAGTGTTTCAAACAAAAAGGCGATGTGAGAACTGTAAAACAGGACAAATCGAAGTATTTTGTGGTAAATGTAATATGAGATTGTGCCTCTTACCGAATAGAAATTGTTTTGTAGACTTTCATTTCAAAAAGTAAACTATGTGAGTTCACTGTTTTTGTTTTTGCTTTTTATGAAATAGTAGATTATTGTACTTATTTGACAAATTACACAACTTATTCTTCCTATTTCTCAACATTTTTCTTATCTTGGCAATGTATCTTCAAAGGTACACTAATGAAATTTAAAACTTGGACACCACAATTTCTGTAAACAAAAGTTTGCACATTGTGAAGCGGGCTTAAGGGTATCATTTACAATTCTAACAGCAGGTAGTCTCAGCCGGGGTTATCTTATAGAAGGACTGTAGAATGAATCATTACACTAAGCACGTTTTAGAAAATAGGTAATTTACGTTGCTTACTTAATTTTTTCTTTAAAGAATATATTTGAAGGTTATCGCTAATTAAACACCATAGCTCGATTAATTATCGAATCAAAATTTTGTTTGGGAAATGTTTACAAAAATAAAATTAGAAATAATTTTGATTTAAAAACGTCTACAAGCAATAACTTTTAAATTAAATCAAAAACTAAACATGGTTATTTTGGTTTTTTGTACTCTTCTTTATGCGTAAAAATTTGGTTGGCACTATCCTCTTGTTTTACACAATTTTCTTTCTCAATAATAAATATATATGAACTGACAACTACTGAAAATAATTATGGGAACATCACAAATAGTTGGCTGTTACCCTGGCCAGCAAAAGCCCAGATTTTAACATTATCGAAAATGTTTGGGCTCGAATACTTGCTGTTATCCGAAGACAACAAAGGCCAAATTTTATACCAGTAAACCGTAATGCACTAATTGCAGCCATTGATACCGCATGGGAAACGATTAATATTAATTATATTGATACCTTGATAGCGTCAATGAGCAGACGCCTCCAAGAATGTATCAATAATAATGGAGGTCACACCCATTATTGATTTCTTATATTTATTTATATAGTAATACCTTTATTTAAAAAAAAACGTTTTCATTTAATTTTAAACTATAACTTGGTATCTTAATTATAATTATGTAATAAATTCTTGTCAAAAACTAAATATATACGTTGACAATAAGAATTGCCTTAGTTTTTATTTTCACTTTTTATATTAACTACAGAAAAAATGAAACGTCATAAAATATACATTTTGTAAGGACTAAATATTATGAATAGAGTTTAATGATTTTTTAATAACTTACAATAATTAGTAGGTTAGATTTATTTAAAAATAAGTAATAATCAGTCAACCCAAATAACCATGTTTAGTTTTTGATTTAATTTAAAAGTTATTGCTTGTAGACGTTTTTAAATCAAAATTATTTCTAATTTTATTTTGTAAACATTTCCTAAACAAAATTTTGATTCGATAATTAATCGAGCTATGGTGTTTAATTAGCGATACCTTCAAATATATTCTTTAAAGAAAAAAATTAAGTAAGCAACGTAAATTACCTATTTTCTAAAACGTGCTTAGTGTAATGATTCATTCTACAGTCCTTCTATAAGATAACCCCTGCTGAGACTACCTGCTGTTAGAATTATAAATGATACCCTTAAGCCCGCTTCACAATGTGCAAACTTTTGTTTACAGAAATTGTGGTGTCCAAGTTTTAAATTTCATGAGTGTACGTACATTTTACACATCTCTAGGCTTGAAAATGTGAATTAAAAATCGTCTATAATCAATTACTTCAGTGCCGACTTTATTTACTTTACTGTCGATTTTTGTAATTTTTAGTGACGATTTCGAGAAAAAATACTTTTTTTGCAAAATGTCAATAACTATTCAGAATTTATCATACAAACTAACATATCTATGGACAGCTTATGAAATACTTAATCGACTTTTGAAGAAAATATATAAGCACGTTGCATTTATATAAAAAGATATTATTTAAATTTTTTGGATCAAAATTTGAGTATTTATTAAATTTCCAACTTATTCTTTCAAATTTTGCTGTAGATAGTTTGTCGGAAAATATCAAATACAATACAAAAAGTTGAATAACGCCGAAACGAAACTAGCTAGACCCATATTATTTTAAACAAAGTCTGCATGGTTTTTCACGATAAAACTAATTACGTAAAAATTTAAAAAAAGAAATCTTTTGATTTACCACCCTGTATAGAAACACTATGTAAAGTAACCAAAATATTTTTAGATTTCAGTGTAGCTATGGTGTTGCTTTCTTGGTGGTGAAAACCGGCACGTCGATATCTTAAATAATAAAAAGTTATGGACCAATCACACATCCCTAGGTCACCCTGTATTAAAGATGAACAGAATAAGTAAATCGTTGAATTTCTCTCGATACAAATAGCTTGTAAGATAAAGAAGAAAATGGGATTGATCCATAACGACTTATCTAATCCTTAATCTAAGAATTAATCAGCTACTATTAAAATAACAAGATCGACAACAGAATAAAAGTCTACACACAAAATAAGTTTTAAAATTTCAATTTTTTCTTACGGCTTTTATACAGGGTATTGCTTTTGAAAACGGGTCATAAGGATTTAGCATTGTTAACTGATTTTTTCGAATTCCTGCTCGCCCTTACAAGTGACAAAAATGCTTTTGGTATCAAAACGCAGCTAAAATTATTGCGCATAGCATTCGCTATCAGAATTAGGCTGAATTACACGGTCTTTTTGAAAAATTTATCAATAAAAATTAGTAATTTTTGATGTTTATTTATTGTAACCGTCCCTATTTGATTTAGTTCTAATCATTCGAAGCTGTTCCTTGAGAATAAAGCTTTTATTTGCTTATTAATGACTTTCCTTTCAGCCTTTATTGTCAAAACTTAGGAACGTTAATTGTTTGAGGCTAACCCAATACTATTTTTCTTTTATTGTCAAAACTTACTTTTATTTTTATTGACAAAATTTTTTGAAAACAACGTAAAATTCCAGCTGAAGCTCCTAATAGCAACAGTTATAACGAACTAATTTTTGCTTCATTTTGATACCAAAACCATTAACCTATGACCCGTTTTCAAAGCGCACCTCCCTGTATTAACATCTTATAGAATGTGTTAGTGTGTTTTTCAAAATAAGAACCGAATAATTTATGAGGTATTTAAAAAACGAGATTCGAACACACTATGCGCACAAAACTGCGCACACATCGCAACCTGGGACTTGTAAAATAAACAAAAAAATTCACAGACTCACCGGATGTTCCAAAACACCAAATTTAACAAATTCTTGTAAACGTAAAAGTTTAAATTCTCAAAATTTATGGGCACTACGCACTGGACGAATTCTTTGTTAGATAATCGCGACGATGACCGAGTTGGTAACATATTTCTTTACCTGCAACACCTAAGCAGGTAAATCAAAGCGAGACTTGAATCTTACCTGCTACAGTAACAGGGCCACTGCCCCCATGAGATCTTCAACGTTGCCAAATTATAATTGTTCGTTTGAATTCTCGATTTAGAACGCTCGAACAATATGGTAAATGTTGTGTTTTAAAATTAAAAAAATTGTTTTATTAAAAGTAAATAAAAAATGTACGCCCCCTGGGTGGATCGAACCACCAACCTTTCGGTTAACAGCCGAACGCGCTTTTAACCAATTGGCGCCACGGAGGCGATGCATTTCGACTTTATGAAAATCTGGAAATCTCTCGATAATTGATTATTTCTTATCACAAAAATTTGAATTTAAAAATGTGTTGTTTTTAATCGCATAGATTAGGTACACGACGTAACTGCCTCCGTGGCGCAATCGGCTAGCGCGTTCGGCTGTTAACCGAAAGGTTGGTGGTTCGAGCCCACCCGGGGCGGATGACTTTTTGTAAAATTTTTGCC
>JALBCR010004240.1:0-46685 GCA_030710515.1 Abscondita cerata
CATAAACGTTAAAGTTGTATCTGCGGCCGCGTGTTGTTTTTACAATTACATCAAAAAATGGGTTCTAGGAAGACTGATTCACTATTTTCGAAAGAATCAATTAATTAGTTTTTTATAATTTGTAATGTACTGATCAAGTTTGCTTTCAATAAATCTATTATTATTATTATTGTGTGTTATGCATTCGAATTCGCTTAGATAACGAATTGCATATAAACATTCAATCGTCGTTACAATTATCTGTTGGCATTAGGTACTTAGTTAGTTAGTACTATTTTTAGTGTCCTAATTACACGAGATGTCGTAAGACACACATTTCAATTATTATTATTATTATTTTTCATCATCACATAGTTCACAAACTATGGTTCTTGTAGTGGAAATACCGGGTGTACACCGTACACCTAGGGTATTTCTTTTCTTCTTTGATGTTGGATCGCATCTTGTATCATAGTACTCTACGTACTATGTGCGCAGTACTCAGAATAACTGCCTTTTGCATGCTGATGCGGTTGTGTTTTCCAGGGATTTCTTTAATTATATCACTGGTGGCATTGGATATTAGACCTGTTGCTCCAATTACAACAGGCACAACTTTCGTTTTCATTTTCCAGAGTCTTTGAATTTCAATTTGAAGGTCTTTGTATTTCAATATTTTTTCTGCTTCTTTCTGTGTTACGTTATAATCTGGTGGTTTATCAGTATGCATTTGTTCTGCTTCTTCTCTTTCAGTATGATGTCGGGCTTGTTAGTTTTGATAGTCCTGTCAGTTTGTACCTGTATATCCCATAGGATGGTATTATCGGGAGTATCGATTACAGGATTTGGGTTATGTTGGTACCACTTTTCATCTACTTCTATGTTACATTCTCTACATATGTTCCAGTGGAGTTGTGCTCTTACTGTGTTATGACGGTCCAAGTATGCTTTTTTAGCAAGTATGGGACAACCAGAAACTACATTATTATTATTATTACTATTACTTATCGGATCAAAAAATAGTTTTAAACAAAAATTGTGCATTACTAAATTATAAACGTTTATTTGAAGAAAAAATATTCCAAGGTTTTGTAGATCTATGTAGGTTAACGGTTATTTTGGCTTGATAGATTATGTCCAAAATCTAATCAGATCTGCACCATTATAAATAATACCCATTTGAAAAGTTTTTCCTGATATCTTTATTATACACGGACGGGTGGGCGGTCGGCCATCGGACATAATTTTTTGTTTGTTTCATTATAATTTACTCTAATTGGTAGAAAAAGTAAAAAAAAGGAGTGTTAAAATTTTATAAGATGTCGAGTAATATTTTCATATGTAGCTGAGAAAATCATAAAATAAAAAATTAAGTAGGTACTACTTTGAAAACGTAAATAAAAAACCAAATTTTTAAAATAATAAGTCGGTGCACGCACTAATACACGTACGTTAAAGTTCATGTGCATCAAATCAACAATTTTTAAATAACAAACGAAATACTAAAACCATTGCTAAAACTTTGCCACAAATCTTTCTAGTTTGGATAACTGTTGAGCTAATAAATAATAGATGGCTCTTTTTACAACTTAATATTCCCTACTAATATTTAAAATATACTATTGACAATTTCGATATACATTACACTGTTTTAATGGTAGTTTTATTTTTAAGGCTGCGCCTTTATTTATAAACAACTAGTTTACTCGGCAAACTTGATTTCCTCACAATAAATTGTTTTTTGAAGCATTACAGCTACATATAATTGAACAAATGGCAGACGCTAATAGTTATTTGTGTAACTGGTGCAAAAAGTGCATATTTGTTGCACGATGCATGAAGTGCCGAGTGCAATAAATATGCTTTTTGCACATGTTGCAGTTTTTTTACGATCGAAAAAATACAAAAATAAAATAAAAAAATTACTTTTTAATAAATTGCTTTTCGCACTAACGTAAAAAGTGAAACTTTTGGCACAGAAATTGCTGCAAAAAGTAGTCACTTTTTGCACGATCGTAGAAAATATTTATTTGTGTAACTAGTGCAACAAATAAATTAAAAAAAATTAAATAAAAAGTTAAAAAAAATTAGTTTTTGCACGATCGTAGAAAAAAATGATTTTTGCGGTCTGAACATTAAAATAAGCAACAGTTCTTTTGTTTTCACAACTATTTTGGTTGGTACCTTGGTTACGTCACATTAGTATTAAGATGCAAGATGATTCGTTGAGAATAAAAAGTCACTATAACACTCGAGAATCTGGATAATTTGAGAATGACACATGAAAACCAACAATAAACGCTTGAAGAAATACTAGTAAATTTCATTTGAGGTTAAAAAATATAATACGTCCGTCCGCACGGTTCTCGACTCGAGTTTGTTTCGTTTCATTATTGTAACGCATATGCTTATCACATTGTCAATTTATTGCAACCGTTCTTATTGTACCCGTGCGTAGCATGCTGGCCCATCTAGTGAATATTAAAAACTTTAAAAAAATCAATTTTTAAATTATTGCGTTGTTCCGTCGTGTGGTACATTATTTCGCGATATTCAATCTATGACAAAACCGGAAAACCAACGCATAACGCCATCTATTGATGACTGAAGAAAACACTAACACGTACAGAGATTCTACTGCTTGTATCTATGGGACGTTATACATTCCGGGGAGATGATGTATTTCTGCTTCTAGTAAAATAATCTTTATGTACAGGGTGTTCTTTGACAAAAGAAAGATACTTAAAGAGCAGATTATACAGTTCAATTCCAACAAAAAAGGTCATATAAATGAGTGTCGATTATCGATTGTTTTTCCTGTTTTCTTAATGTTTGCAACATTGCTTCATATACTATATTAAATTTCCGACTTTTCCAATGAAGATAAAAAACAAATAAACCACGTGAGTGACGAGGGTAAAATTTTCTATTACAAAAAAAATGACAAATAAATCATTATCAGTTTAAAAATACATTCAACACTATACAAATACATTGCATTAATTATTACCTACGAGGGCGGTCTAAAAAGTTTCCGACCTCAACGTGAAGATGGCAGCACTCGTCAATAAAAGTCAGGGAATGTAGTTGTGCATCTTTTGACAGCAACACATCAAAGTTTCAGCCATTTTGGACTCGCAGTTTTTATTTGACAGTCGTTTGAGTGAGTCGATGTGAGTATTTTTGTGAAAATGGAGAAAATCGAGTATCGCAAATTAAAGATAAGTTAGACTCTGTGTACGGGGACTCTTCACCGTCATTTACCACTGTGAAATTTTGGGTAGGTGAATTTAAACGTGACCGTAAGATAACATCGCTAATGTTCACCAAATGGTGTTAGACGTTCGCCGAATTAATGTGAGAGAGATAGCAGAGGCAATGAAAATGTCCAACGAACGTGTTTGTCACATACTAAATCAAGATCTAGGCATGAGGAAGCTGTCCGCGCGTTGGGTGCCTCGTTTGCTAACGTTAGACCAAAAAGTGTTCGAATGAACATTTCCAATGCTCTGTTGGCGCAGTTTAGGCGCAATAAATCCGAGTTTTGGCGGTGATTAATTACTGTAGATGAAACTTGGATACACCACTATATACTCCTGAAACAAAAATACAGTCAAAACAGTGGACTGCAAAGGGGAACCGGCTCCAAAGAAAGATGGATGCGAAGAAGCATAAGACACCTCTTGCAATTACGACTATACACATTATGTATAAACGAGACATCATTCTCGCTATTTTTTAGTTTAATGTATGAACGAATACTTATAAACAAATTATTAATCCATAAAGAAATTTGTGAGGAATCATAACATTAAATTTTAGAATTTTGTTATTAGTAACGCATAAGATGACTCCTAAGAATGCTCTATTTATTTTGCCACTACAATTATTGCAAGCAAATTTGTATATTAGGTTTGAAATTAAACATAAATAAAACTGAAGCGTGTACGAGTTCAAGACCGCAATGCGTGTACGTACTTTGTTTACAAAGTGCCCACATACGCATAAATGACCAAAACTTATTACGAGTTCACCGGTTTGAAAACTAACGCAACCTTAATTTTATTACGAATATGAATCGTCTGGATCAATTAAATCGGTGAAAAGTTTTTTTATAAATATGATTAGCCTAGAAGCGTTAAAAACCTGACTGACAAAACAATCGCAAAAACAAAACCTGAATAATGTAACAATAATAAAATAATCTTACCTTTTGAAAGACTCCTGCAGGATTTGACTTGCCGATTTTCACTTACGCTGACACTAAGAAACGTATTTCTATTTTGGATTAACCAGCATAAGTGTTTGTATTAAGGCGGAAACACATTATTCTGATATGTTGTGATGGAATGTGTTGTAATGTGTTATGATGTGACGCGTCGTAAATACATTGTTCTGACGTGTTGTGTTGTGTTATGATGCGTTATGATGTGACGAAAATAGGTATTTTTTGAAAAATAAAATTTGTCAGTGTGTTGTAGCATCTTCTCAAGCTCGTGATCGGACAAATTTGAAGCGGCTATTGTTTATTCTGCACGAAAAATTTGGATTCACGAAATAAATGAAAATAGAAAAGAATATAATAAAATCTAGAAAATATGTATTAAGGACAACTTCTTTAGAAACAAAACCAGAGCTGCGCCAATAGGAAATACAATCGCTCTTAATTTAAGATCGTAGCCTCATAGTACAAAAGAGGGAACTTAATAAGCAAAATTTAAAATAATTTAAAAAAATAAAAAACAAACAAAATGTCGGATGAAATGGAGCAATTACTTAAAGAAGCTGACAAATACTGACAGACGACAGCACAAAGAAAAGAAAAGTATCAACTACAGATCAAGAGGCTTTTTCAAAGAGTAACAGAGTCACAAGAACACCAACAAACTAGATTTATTAATAGAGGTAGTCCACGGACTGAAAACAGAAGTCACTCAATTAAACACAGAGGTGGGGTACTTGAGAAAGGCACAAAATGAAATAGGAGAGAAAATGCAGACAATTATAAGAGAAAATGAAAATCTAAAACAGGAAAATCAAGACATTAAACAAAACAATTCACGAATAAAAGCAGAGTTAGAAAAAATAAACGGAAAAATAGAATGGCTCGAAAAGGAGAAGAAAATAAACAATGTGGTCATAACAGGACTTGATATGAATAAGTATGATAACAACAAGTTAAAGGGCGTCATAGACACGATGATAACAAAAACCATAAGAATTGAAGTAGGGATAAAGAGGACACAAAAACTAGGTGAGAAAGTATGCTTAGTAGAATTTCAGGAAGAACATGATAAAGAAAAGGCGATGCAAAACAAGTACAAGCTGCAAAAGTATTCATAAACGACGACCTGACGAAGAAAGAAATAATAAAAAATATACAAATTAACAAGTTCGCAAAGGAAGAGAGAGAAAAAGGAAGAACGGTAAAAGTCAGCTACAACAAGGTAAATGTAGATGGAAACGAGTGGAGGTGGGATAAAATAAAATGGAATTAGTAAAATCAAAAACTAAAAGGAAAAACGAAAACAACGTAAAAACGACGGACTGGGCAAAGAATAAGGACAAAGATATTGGGTGCGACAAAAATAATTACACAAACAACATAGATAGGATAAAACAAAAATAATTAAGATAGCTACCTGGAATATAAGAAGTTTGAACGGAAAGGAACAACAATTAATAGAAGCAAAATTGGACTTCTTGGCAATCACAGAAACAAAAAAAGGGGAGGGGACGATGAAAATGGACGGCGGACACCTACTCATATATAGCGGAGTTAAGAAAGAAATGAGAGCAGCGGAAGGTGTTGGCTGTATCATAAAAAAAGATTGTATAAGTAACATAAAAGATTGGGAATGCATATCTAAAAACTTCTCTTGCAATACGAGAAAGAAATAAGTATGACACTGATTGTAATATACGGATTAGGTGAAAACGAAAAAGCGGACGTTAAAGAGAAGTTATGGATTGAACTAACGGAAATAGTAGAGAAAATAAAAGGGAGATTAATAACACTTGGAGATTTTAATTGTCGAGTAGGAAAGAGAATGAACGTGAACATAGATGTCATCGGTATACATGGAGAAGAACATATAAACAACAATGGAAGAAGAATGATTAATGAGTGGAAAACAATCTAATAATAGCGAACACATTCTACATGCACAAAGACATACACAAGTATACGAGAGAAATGAGAAGCAGAAATGAAAAATCAATAATCGACTATATAGTTGTAGATAAAGAATATAGAAAAGAGATAATGGATGTCAGAGTTAAAAGAGGGCCGGAAATTGATAGTGACCATTACCTGGTAGAACCTAAAGTAAAAATTGAGTTAAGAAGAGAAAGAAAGAAACCGACTGAAAAGACACAAAACCTAAAATCACAATAAAGACATATAAATTACAAGAAGCAGAAATAGCAGAGAAGTTTAGAAATCTAGTAGAATCAGAAGTAGATATTAAATTAAAAGATAGGGGAGATAGGAAATTAGAACAAACGTGGGAAATGTTTAAGGGCATTCTTATAAATGCAGCAAAAGATGCACGTGGCACGTCGGTAATAAATAATAACAAAAAAAGGACCTACTGGTGGAACGAATAAATAAAAAGACAGGTAAAAATCAAAAATGAGTTAAGACGACAATACTTAAGAAGCAGGTCTGAGCAAAACTATGCACAATATAAACAACAAAGAACAATAGATTAAAAGCAGCCTGGGAAGAATTCGGAACAAAAATGGAAAAGGACAAACATGCAAATCAAAAACTATTCTTCAGAGTACTGAAAAACTTAAGAACAGGAAAAGAGAATTGCCTAAAACAGATAAAAGATAAAAACAACACAATACTGACAGAGGAAGAAGAAATAATGGAGATGTGGAGAGAGTACTTTGATGAACTTCTTAATACTGAAGACAAAGGGAAGACAATAATTAAAGAAGATACAACTAAGATGCTAGACAAGGAAGAAAATAGAAATGAAGAGAAAAGTGAACAAATACAGTTGACAGAAGTGAGAGAGGCAATAAAGTACTTGAAAAAAGGCAAAGCGGCAGGATACGATAACATTACTACGGAAATGATAAAAAGTCTAGGACAGCGGGGCCAAGAAACGTTAACAGGCATTTTTAATAAAACGTGGGATAAAGGGAAGTGCCCGATGACTGGAAAAAGAACATTATCGTACCAATATTTAAAAAAGGGGATACTAAACAATGTCAAAATTACCGAGGTATAACGTTGTTAAGTGTTGCATGTAAGATCTATGAATGTATATTAGAAAGAAAAATACGAAAGATAACAGAAGAAAATATGGACGAAGTTCAAAGCGGTTTCAGAAAGGGGCGAAGCACACAAGACCATATTTTGACGATAAAGCAAATTATAGAAAAGACAAGACTACGTCGCATTTATAGATTTAGAAAAAGCATTAGATAGGATTTTATAAGAAGGCGTATGGAGAAGCCTGGAAAAAAGAAATATCAAAAGACAACTACTAAGAGCAACAAAAAGTCTGTACGAAAATAACAAATGTTTTATTAAGAAAAACAACATGCAGTCAAAGGGATTCAAAATCATAGATGGTCTAAGGCAAGGCGGTGTACTTAGTCCAACGCTATTTATCACAACTATGGACGACGTAATAAAAGAAACTGAGGACAAAATCAAGAAAGTGCATCTTGGATATAATATGATGAAACCAGTAGGAATATCAGGATGTGCCTTTGCGGATGACCTAATGATATATGCAGCAAATGAGAGGGAACTACAAATAAATAAAGAAAACAGAAAAATATGCATAGAACTAGGCAACGAAAGAATAGAACAAGTTGATGTATTTAAATATTTGGGAGTCACAATCGAAAGAGAGGGCAATATAACAAATGAAGTAACAGAACGGATTAGCAGTGCTACAAAGGTGTACCATGCGTTAAAAACAAACTTCATAGGGAAAAAAGAAATCAGCCACGAAACAAAAATGACCGTATATAAAGCTATATACAGGGTGTGGCGCGAAAAGTTTTGATTAAAAGTAATGGCGGATAGAGTTATGTTAAAAATCTGAAATTACGAAGCTATAGGTTTTCGATGAGGCCGAGTTCAAATATAATATTGTCCTTAATGTGGCACTTCCGGTTATACCGGAAGTAGACGTCAACTTTGTTATTTTAAATGGAACCTAGTATTTTTTATTTTATTTTGGATTCTACATGAAATTTTAGATTAAATTTGTGAACAATGTCCTATACCAAAAATGAAGTATTTTCGAGATATTTCGATTTTTTTAAATTTTGAAAAAATCCTAGTCTACATTGAATACCGATATCTCCATTAATTACGAAGCTAGTGACGTGAAATTGTAACTAATAAACAACAAGCGCTTGCCCGTTAACTCCATGTGTCCAACTCATTGATATTTCATACAGAGTGTTTAAAACTTAGCTGCCACCGTGGCCAATTTAAATCATTTATAAGCTGCTTACTTTAAATAGAACACCCTGTATTTTATTACATTTTTCGCTGTATTTTTTAAGCCAATTCGTTTGGTATTAGTATTCCCTATACCTAAATCCAACCAGTTTTAAGATATTTCATTATCTTTGTTAAAACATAACAACACTTGATTATTTCAACATTAGTAAAGGGTAGGCCATGGCTGTCAAAGATTTGATAGTTAGAACGTTAATGTTTATGTTGTTTTGACAGTTTTCTTTACCAGTTTGTATTTCATAGTAAATAATGGCAAATGTAGGGTTTACTAATGATGATTTCCTAAATCTTATTATTATTTACGGCGAGTGTAATAGAATTGTTGAAAGGACTTGTCGTGTTTTTGCAGAAAGATATCCAAATCGACCAAATGCAACTGGTGATATTGTAAGAAGATTGCTTAAAATTGCCGTCAGTTTGGTCAATTTAAGACACAAATTAATAAAAATAAACCACTAGTGGACAATGACATAAACGAAATTAATGTTTTGGGTTATTTTACGGCCTCTCCAAATGCCTCTATTAGAGATTGTGAAAGAGATCTTACTTTTGTCGACGAGAACAATTCATCGCATTTAAAAAAACACAAATGGAAACCATTTTCGTATCATTTGGTGCAGCACTTAAAATTAGATGATCCTCCTCGAAGGGTGCAATTCTGTGAATGGTTTTTAATGAAGACCCAAGAGGATGAAAACTTCATAAAAAAAGTTATATGGTGTGATGAAGCAAAGTTTAGCAAAATGGATTATTTAATCGACATAATTCCCATTTCTGGTCTAATGAAAATCCACATGTTATTAAAGAACGTTCTTTCCAAGATAGTTGGAGTTTTAATGTTTTTGTGCAATAAAAGACGATAAAATTTTAGCAATAAAATTTTATGATGAAAATTTAAACGGTGAAAGATATTGCGACATTTTAGAAGAAGTCATACGACCCGCGTTACATACTTTAAGAAATGGAGAGGCGACTTCAGCTTGGTATCAGCAAGATGGAGCACCTCCTCATAACTTTGGGCGTGTTGCTGACCATCTTTACGACATGTTTGATGATAGATGGATTGCCAATCAAGGTCCGTTTCGTTGGCCAGCTCGCTCTCATGATTTGGCTCCTCTAGATTTTGGTATTTGGGGTTACATTAAAAATCAGGTATTTTCCAAACCTGTTACGACAAAGGAAGAGTCTTACTTGCTTTTAATTCTCTAACACCCGACCATATTTCCAGAATTGCAAGACGTAGCTTAATGAAAAGGATTCATAAATGTTTAGAAGTAGATGGAGCTAATTTTGAACACTTATTATAAAACTTTATTTGTTTAATATTACATTTAGTTATTTTTGTGTTTATAAGTTATCTAATTAAATTAATACAAAATACCTAATCAACGTTTTTAATGATATCCATAATTAATAATCCTTTCAGGCTATTGGTTACTTTTCAGAATTAATAACTTATGAAAAAATATCAAAATATCACCTTAAATAATGGAAATCATGGCCTACCCTTTACTAATGTTGAAATAATCAAGTGTTGTTATGTTTTAACAAAGATAATGAAATATCTC
This sequence comes from Abscondita cerata, assembly GCA_030710515.1. Lineage (NCBI taxonomy): Eukaryota > Metazoa > Arthropoda > Insecta > Coleoptera > Lampyridae > Abscondita > Abscondita cerata. Next base: position 10,045 of record JALBCR010004240.1, read on the forward strand.
AAAACTGGTTGGATTTAGGTATAGGGAATACTGATACCAAACGAATTGGCTTAAAAAAATACAGCGAAAATGTAATAAAATACAGGGTGTTCTATTTAAAGTAAGCAACTTATAAATGATTTAAATTGGCCACGGTGGCAGCTAAGTTTTAAACACTCTGTATGAAATATCAATGATTTGGACACATGGAGTTAACGGGCAAGCGCTTGTTGTTTATTAGTTACAATTTCACGTCACTAGCTTCGTTATTAATGGAGATATCGGTATTCAATGTAGACTAGGATTTTTTCAAAATTTTTAAAAAAATCGAAATATCTCGAAAATACTTCATTTTTGGTATAAAACATTGTTCAGCTGGGTACTAACGAACGAAATGAAAAGTAAAATACAGGCGATCGAAATGAAATATTTAAGAAGAGTAAAATGAATCACGAAGATGGATAGGATCAAAAATGAAATAGTGAGAGAAGAGCTTGAAATAGAACCTGTTTTGGATAGTAATAAAACGGAACCAATTAAGATGGTTCGGACACCTATGCCGAATGGGCGACGAAAGGCAAGTTAAAAGAGTATGGGAGACGAGAATACAGAAAAAATAGGAAGAGGAAGACCCAAGAAGACCTCGAATGACGAAGTAGCAGCTATATTGAAGAAGAAAAACTTAAGGTGGAACGAAGAAAAAAAAGCAAAGAACAAGAAAGAGTAGAATAAAATACATATTGTAAACTTACCTTACACCTTACGGTATACAAAGTAAATGTATTTCCACTTAGAACAACAGCTGAAAGCGTTCTGATGCTTCTGTCGCTGTCTGACGGTTGGACCGCATTTCGTTGCGACACAACACAACGCGTCAGAACGCGTAACATCAGATGAATGTGCACGCCGTTCATTTAAGTACAGGGTAAGTTTAGCTGTATGATCCATCCAGTGTCGCGACACAACACAACAATGTGTTTCTACCTTTAGTCTTTGAATTTCAAGAAAACGGCGTGTAGTTTCATCAAATAAAAATTGAACAACAACTTAATTAAAATTTATTTGCAGCGAAAAATGAAGCACCCTAACTTAAGTGTACGTATAATAATGGAGTGTATTAAATTGTTCCTACCCTATAAATAAACAAAATCATATAGCACAATACCGAAACCAAATCATAAAACAAAAAATTACACAAACATTTCCAGCCAAAAAAAAAACAGAAAACGTATGTATGTGGTGTATCCTACAAAACTAGTGTGGATGTATCGAGTGTCCGCGAAGATCTGTAAGAAAACAAAAATTTAAGCAAAAATTGTTGTTGCTGTTGTTTGATGATTAGTACCCAAATTGCGGTTAGAAAGGAAAACACAGTTCAAAAACACATATTCATTTAATAATTTACTCATCAGCGTCGAAATAAATAGTAACTTACATATTATCGAAAAAATCATTTGCTTATATTGATTTTCTAGTTACTTTGTCTTTGTAGTTCTTCGATGAAAGACCGTAATGTATTACAATTAATGAAACAACGTGTAGCGACACAAAGACAAAATGCTAGAGACTATTTGGCATACACTTATGCTTGTATATAATACTTTCTTCAGATAATTTAAAATATTTACATATAGCTGTGGTACAATACATACAATATGTATATTAGTTAAAAGTGTTTTGCATGTATTTGTATGTATGTATTCTCATGTATGTATTTTTGAACGTGTAATAAGCGTGGGTGGTAGAAATGATGTCGGGGTTTTTTGGAGTAGAGGTGTAGTAATAATAGACAGAGACAGCTAGCTTTGCTAGAGGCACAGATAATTGACTCAAACTAATGTTTATTACGACAACGTGTATTGTATAGTAAAATAGCCGATTCAGCCCAAGAACACTAAAACATAAAGTACACTGCGACGATTGGCGAGACCATCGTGAACTGCGTAAAATTTGATTTATTTTTTTTATTTTTTCGCTAAAACAGTGATTACACCTAAAAATTGGGTAAGTGTTTGAAATTTTGGGTTAATACGCGTCTTGGTCCTCGTTATTTTGACACAAAATAATACTTATGTTTATATAACTCTCTTCGTACCTATGCAAACGCCATTCGAAAAAAGAACGTTCGATTTCAAACACCCACACAAGTATAAATAAATCCTAACAAGACTATAGTACGAACATTGTAATACTATTAGTAATCTAAACTAAGTGTCTTTTACAAATGAATTCGGTGGTTTAAATTCCACCCAGTTGATTAGTAGCCTCCTTACTAAGAACGTAAACATAAAATCAACAAAGTTGATTTTTGCAAAAATTATATATAATAACAATAGTCTCTCTAGAGAGCGACTTTTAACTACGCAACAACCATTATTGCACATGTGATTATGGCATACACACAGACAGACACTACGTTACCATTATTATTATTAATTATTGACATCAAGTTATGCAAAGCATGCGCCCAACTCGCAAGTTTGTCTTGTATGTTTTTGATATCTGAGCTGGACACAAAACTGGGAAGACGTTAACTAAACTTTTATATAATATTTATGTAGAACTATTTTTTGTAATCAAAAGTGAGATCGCTTTATTTTCTTCATTTTAGGGATAGAAACTAATTTAATGATTGGTTTTAACACTCTATGACTCGGACCATCGTCAACGCGTCAAATTGTGAGAGAAACTTTAAGCAATAGTAAGTAGAAAAATACTTAAAGTAAGCCCAAAATACAATATTTTAGATCATTAATTCTATGATATGTGTTATAATATGTAGTCAAAATTGAATATGTTTTATCATTTAGTGTTAAATTCGCTAAGCGAATAAATAATAATGAAAAATTACCTTTTTTATTTTGTGTATGATTTTGGATGTATATTGTGCAAGCAACTATAAATGAAAGGAGGGGGGGATGATATCGCGGAAAAGGAACACGAATTACGCACTACATTAAAAACTACCTAACATTACGTCGTTGCAAATGAATTATGTGTTTAACACGCGTTTTACTGTATGTAGTTAAGATTATTTTACATCCCCGATATGTACGTACTTAAATTGTTGCTTTACATTAATTTTCATCAAAAGATGGGAGAAAAGTTTACATCAAAATGTTATAAAAATACATTGTTGATAACTTCGTCCGTTCCTATCACTTGTTAACGTTAATTGTTTAATATTCTTTTTATTATTAACGAATCGTAGTTAATGAATCCACAAAATTAAACATATTAAATTATCATCTTAACGTCAACGAAATAAAATTAATTAATAATGTACATATATCTAAAGTATAAAGGATCACCACTAAGATTGATTAAAAACTACAAAAGTGCATATTTATTTTAAGTACCTAATTAACGATCATATGTGCGATAGGTTGCACTTTTATTATCGCAAATGTGAACGTTTTGTACTATTTAATGGGTTCTGTTTAGGATATGTATATTGGTCTTTGAAAGGGGAAAACGAAGGGTTTATTCTGATCTTGCTCCATACGTCTCTCGCCTGACCCGTTGGTTGACGAGTTGCTATCACCATTACGTATTGACATGGTGCGAGACGACGAAAAGCACAACTTCATTATGAATGGAAATTTAGTACCTATTAAAACAATAAACATTATTCCAAACGAAAATCTAATTAATTGTATAAAAACAGTAAAAAACAGTGAGATAATAAAGTTTGCAAGTTATTTTTTGCCTAAAAAAAGATCGTTGAAGTAAAAGTTGTATAAAATCTAATTTAGAACTTTGTTTCAAAAATTGTTTCTACAATTAACATATAAAAAGATATTCATAAATAAAAGTTACGTGATTAACCATATCTCTAATTGCATAGTTGAAGTAAAAGTTGCAAAATATACACTACAACTTTTGTTTAGAATTATGTAGATAATTATTCCAACCGACGGGTTGCTCTAGTAATGCTCGTATATGGAAAATGTTTAAATTATTATTAAAATATGTTTAATCAAAACTTGTGTAAAATTAAATTAGAAACAAACATTACTTGAACCGAGACTTGAAGAAAATTTGCCATAAAAAATATTCTAAAATACTTTGACTCCAACAATTTTGCCCTTCATTACTCGTTTCAGAATTCATTAAGTAAAGAATTTGACATCTATTATTACAACTAGGGCAATATGAATCAAACATTTTCCTAGGTGATAATAGTCAATACCGTGTAAACGAGAAAAAAATCAATTTATTTAAAAAATATCTATCGATGTTTTTAAGTCGAGATAATTAAAGTATTTTTTAAAAAAATTATTTATCTTCGACTTTGATGCGCTACACTTTTTTTGGACACACTCTACATTTCAAAATAATTTTAAAATGTAAAATTTATCAACGTACAGGGTGTGTCAAGATGATGGTTCGTTAGACGTTTACGGAAAATTAGACATAGAATTTTTCTGAAAATTTGGTTACTTGCACAGCTGGCCCTGATCTATCGATTTAATATATTTTCAACGTTGCAACGTTGCCGCTCATATGGAAATGTGGCAACAACTTTGATATTTCAAATGAGATACTCTGTATATTATTATATTTTCAGATTCTACATTGAATTTGTGACGGATTTTTATGGAGGTACTATATACCAAAAATTGATAGTTTCCGAGTTATTCAATTTTTCTGAAAAAAAATGACAGATGAGACGGCATTTTAAAAACCATATCTTTGTCATTTGTCAACCTAGGGTAATGAAAATTCGTATAACTCACCACTAAATATTCTTTTGCAGAAAGTTTGATTAGATTTCATTCTCCTCGTACAGGGTGTTCATGAAACTCACTCGCTCTTCTTCAAATTCAAGCCAGTATATGTCACTAATTTTAAATATTTTGTTGACTCATCTAAAAGCTGGAGTAATTATCTTTCATATAATAATAAAGTTCCCTATACCCAAGTGCAGTATTTTTCGTGTTATTTACACCTTTATGATTTTTGAAACATACGAGGTAGATCATTTTGTTCATGTGGAGAGGAGCACCTTGTATTCCTTGAGTTAGTCAAAAAAATTTGATCTAATTCTGAAAAACATTGCTCATATCTGAAATGTAGCCCTAACACGGTTTCTGAGGATTTTCTTAATTCTATTCAAAGTTACCGGAAATTAATAGTCAAGATTGCCATGGAAGAAAAATGCTAGTAACTACACGCTTCATATGTCTGTTTACGAAGGAGCTGTCAGTAGTTAATTGATAGCTATCAAAATGGCACTACAAATGGAATTTACGAATGAAGATTATCTAAATCCCTTAGTTATTTATGGACAGTGTAATCGCATGATTGATCGAACGTGTCGCGCATTTTCGGAAAGATTTCGGAAAGCCGAAGCCCAGCAAAAACATAGTAAGGCGTGTCATAAATAATTTACTTAAATATGAATCTTTCAAGGCCCCACTAGTAAAGCAAAAACCGATCGTAGACGATGAAGAAACTGAAATATTGGTTTTAGCATCTTTACGCCACGCAGAAGTTAATTTGAGAGTATCTTTCAAAAGTGTCCACAGGATTTATCAAAACATAAATGGAAACGATTTCACTACACCAAGGTTCAGCATTTGAATCCTGGAGATCTTTCTTTGCGTGTTGAGTTTTGCGAATGGTTCTTGGTAAAGACACAAGAAGATTCAAATTTCTGTGGAGACATTATTTTGTGTGATGAAGCCAAGTATCGGTATCGCTGATGATAACAGCTTAGCTGTTGAAACACGTGTCCGAGATAAGTTTTGGTGCAGTTTTTGGTGGTTTTCTGTTGGTTAAATAGACGCTGCAGTTGGTGTTCCTTTCCTTTGATCTGCAAGAATGGTATGTTCAACTGACATAATAGTCAATTTTGGGCAGAGGAAAATCCACATGTGGTCCGTGAACAAGGATTTCAAGGAGTGGCAGTTTAAGATTTTTTGTGCTATAAGCACTTCACCGACTCCCAGAAAACGATCAACTCCGTGCCTGGTTCCAACAAGATGGTGCCCCGCCGCATAAGTTGAGAGCAGTAGGCGATTTATTGGATGCTACTTTCGAGGATCTGTGGATTGCCAACAGAGGCTGACCCGCTGGCCTGCTCGTTCTCCCGACTTGACCCCATTGGATTATTTTCTTTTTTTTAATGGTATGTTGAAAAGAATTCATAAATGTTTGGAGCTGAATAGCAGTGTGTTCGAACATATATTACAATATGTAAATTAATTCTATTTCAATTACAATTTCTTTTGTTTTGATCTGTTTTCATGACAACCATGCACCACTATGCATTCCCGAATTTCAAAATAGAACTTAGAAAACCACAAAAAACGCGTTACATGAGACAAATGAAAAATACAGGGTGCTCCTCTCCACATGAACAAAATGATCTACCTCGTATGTTTCAAAACTCTGAAAGGTGTGAATAACACGAAAAATAATGCTCTTGGGTACCCTATTATTATACTCCAGCTTTCAGTGAGTCAACAAAATACGGGGTGTTCCATTTAAAATTAGTGACTTATACTGACTTGAGTTTGAGGAAGATCGAGTGAGTTTCATGAACGCCGGTACGAGAAGAAGTCTCATCTGTCATTTTTTTTTCAGAAAAATTGAATAACTCGGAAACTATCAATTTTTGGTACATAGTACCTACATAAAAATCTGTCACAAATTCAATGTAGAATCTGAAAATATAATAATATACAGAGTGACTCATTTAAAATATCAAAGTTGTTGCCACATTTCCAAATGAGCGGCAACGTTGCAACGTTGAAAAAATTTTAAATCGATAGATCAGAGCCAGCTGTACAAGTAACCAAATTTTCAGTAAAATTCTATGTCTGATACTAAAATAATAAAAGTTGTAAAACTTTTATTGTTTCCTTATAAATATCCTTCCCGTTTGTGGTGATTCACCCTGTATCCAAATACAAACTGTTTTTAATTTAATTCTTCATAAAATTAATTACAAAGTTTTGTTGTAAAATTGCGAGATATAGATAGCTTTTTTTTTTGAATGGTTTAGACAATGTTATGTTTGAAATAATAACACTATTCTGGACTTCCATTGTCTATATTTTATTTTAATAGAATAAACACAACGTTTCAATTGCTGTGAATCTGCAATCGTCTTCAGATCTTAGTCTACGGTAACGTCCCCTTCATTAACTTTGTACACTTGATCGCTTCACTAACTTTGTATTAGTATATAAGTTACAGTAGAGTTTAAGTTTGTTAGTATTCACCTGAAGACGATTGCAGATTCAATAGCAATTGAAACGTTGTGTTTATTCTATTAAAATAAAATATAGACAATGGAAGTCCAGAATAGTGTTATTATTTCATAGATAACTTTCAAACGAATTTCAGGAACTTTGACCACAAAATAAATTTTAAATGGAACTAATTGAACTTGAAAAGTTTGAATACTTTAACAAATAATTTTCGTAATCAGAAATAATTAAACCTAATTGAATTACAAAAAAAATTAACTAAAAATTCTAAAATACATAATTTACATTAATGGAATGATGCCCAAAAAGATTCTAATAAAGATCATTTGACTCCCAAATCTCGTTTAATACAAAGCTTTTGTAAATAATTTTTTCATAATTCTTAATGAAATAAAAGCCGCTTTTATTATTATTGGATATCACGTGACTTTTAAATCGTTTTCTTAAAATAAAAACATTTTAAAAAACGATATTTCATTGTATTTATTGCAAATTTTTTTTAAAACTAACAGTTCTAATGTGAAGTAATTTGCATTCGAATAAATAATTAAAGTTTTGGTTTTATTTATTATTTATTTATGAACAAAGAGCATTATATTAAAAAAAATTATTTCCAGTTATGTTATATCAACCCTTAAATGATACATGAGATCAAATAAACCCCGGTCTTACAAAATTCTTTGCATTCTTTAGAAAGAATCAAATGCACATAAAAAATTATATCCTTAGAAAGCTTGAAACAAATTCCAATTTTGCGATAACAGAAAAGCAACGTGTTTCCTGCCTGATTTATTTCATAAAATCTGAAAAACGTAGTAGTTTAAAAAGGCGTACAAGCAATTCATTAGTTCCAATTAAACGCCAAATGTACGTAACAAGAATACTGGCAATTTTTCAGGTGTATACCAAAAATAGAAGTTAAGTGGCATTATCATCAGAAATTAAGAGTTAAAAATGCCAATTACAAAAAAAAACAAGGGACTGATGTGTTTTAGAAAAAAAGTTCAAATAAAAGTTATAGAAAAATTTTAGAAACTCGCATTTAGCTCGGTTCATTATAGCCAAAACTTAATTAAATATCCGGAATTATTAAGAAAATAATTTATATCAAAATCCCTAAAACTAGTAGTCTTTGAGATACAGGTTTTTCGAAAATAAATTTTGTTTCACAGTTATTTTTGTATGGTCGATATGTATTTGGGCAAAAAAGATGTTTAAACGAACATCTGTAAAATTAAAATAGAAACTATCACACAACATCTCATCTGATATAAGTGTAAATAAAATGTGGAGAACTGATACGAAAGATAAAATTTTACAAACCTGGACTGTCAATTGCAGCGTGATTGCATGCCATTACTGCAGCTATAGCTTCGCTGGTGTTATCAAATTCCAACAACCCTGAACTAGAACGTTCGGACTTCATAGGAAATAATTTAACAGCCTTAGGAGGAATCACATCGTAATCTTTGAACACTTGTATTAATTCATTTTCCGTGACTTGGGGTGGAGTGTTGAAGAAGTGCAATATCTGCAACAAATTCTTTAATTCGTATACAAGATGTTGACAAAGTACGAACCTTGCTGGGCGGTTGAATACGATTTTGCTTGCCATAGTTGGATTCATAAATCTGTTGTTTTTGTTGTTTATATATTCTTTATACGAGGGTGATTTATCTGGTAGAGGATATGGATTTGTGACTTCGCTAAGAAAAGGCTGTTTGCTGAAAGCCAATTGCAATTTGTGCTCAACGCAATTGTTCCTGTTCTCGTCTTCTTTATGAAGTATCGGCGCCGCCCCGTTAAACCAACTATAACGTTATTTAAATTTTGAACGCATCTCTCAACCGCAACTCCATCCCCAAGCTGCACCATAGCCGTACCTTCCTTCGATTTCAAAAATTTTATCTGCAAACGAAATCGGTTTCAAATCAACATCCCACAACTAAACATTAAGAAATAAATTCTTAACGAAAAAACCACAATCACATACCCGAGCTACGTTCCCATAGAGACACATAAGGTTGAACAGTTTGTCAGCATTAGTACGTAGGGGATCGAGTCCGTAAACCATTAAAACGGACCCAGCTTGCTGAAACGTCGTACTTCGTTGCTCCCTATATTCAGCGATGGGGGGTGCACCTTTCTATAGTTGTCGGACCGAAGGATTCTCCGTATCCTTGCATCTCTTCGTAACGTTGAGGTTCGTGGGAATAAGCATCTGAAATTTAAAAAATCGCCATTAAGAAATTATAAAAAAGTTGCTCGATCACTATGCTAAAAGCTGTCCGACGTTAACATTTTACGTAATAAAAGTTTCTGCAACAAAGAAAGTTTTCCTTCAGTTGCATTTACGCTTATATGTCGTAGGAAAGTAGAACTCGTTAGAGTACGTTAATAAAATCGATTAAGCAGTGCATCCCCGGAATTCTGTTTAAAAGTCATTAAATTGAACAGGAAAAATGCAATCGAATTTCCTCGACTCAACGCAATCAGAACGCTCAAACTATTACGTGCGCGAGATCAATAGATACCACATTTATTCGTCCTACATTTTTTTACTATAAGCATTCAACAATCGTATGCTTATTTATTTCTTGAAATGATTAAATTCAAAATAAGTAATGCATCACACAACTACACATCTAAACCGATATAAATTACAATTTACAATTCAAATGAGTTCAGTATTTCCCCAGAAGAGTGGGTTCAAACATACAAACTCTATAACTTTATTATGACAATAGTAGAAGAGTTTCATATGCAAAGAACATAATGGTAATGACAAAATATATTATAAACAAACCCGATACTAACAAACGTGTAAAATCATATGAAAAGTGTGCTGTTACATTAAACATTTTACTCCAAAAATAAAGTAAACGTCTAAGAGCTTAAAGAAAGTGTTTGTAACTTACATAATTTTGATAAAAAAAGTGAGAAATGAAGAATAAGATTAATATACCTAATAACCCTTACGATGGGTTCAGGTAGCTGAAGACCGCCGCACACTCGACCTCTTTAAACGTTTTCAGTCTAGAATGCAAACGTACAAATTTTGCTTGAGAAAGAGGAAAAGGAAAATTGCGTTTTAGAAAAAAAGTTAATTAAAAGCTATAAATAATAAAATTTCTCTTTTGTATAACTAATATTCTTGGAGATTCTCTTCAAACAATAATTACTTATTATATCAAAAATTGTTTAAACAAAGTTGTGCACAATTAAATGAAAAACAACTTTTATTCGAAGGAAAACTTGTAAAATAAATATTTTGTAAATATTCCAAGAATAGGAAAATCTATGTATTAAGGACCCTTTCGTTTAAAAAAGTAAAAAAAAAACATTAACTCCCTTTATTTATACGATGTGGTGAAAAAAATAATTGCAATGAGTACGTTAATTTTTAGTGGAATTTGATAAGTATAAACTACTTTTCGATCTAAAAATAACAGTCGACTGTTTCAAAATAATATTTATGAACTTTGTCTCTTATAGTCGAGGAGTGATATCTAGTTTAAAGATACCTCCACCTTTAAATCAAAGTTATTTTTTAACAAAACGGCACCGCGCCTCACACTGAAATCATATAGTCTGACCAAGGAGTTGAAAACAGAACTTTTCGTTACGTAAGTACGAGTTAATTTCTGAATGAATATGAATCTCATTCCAACACAAGAAAAAAAATGTCAGCAGTCGATCAGATGCCCTACTCTTCAACGCCTTATGGATGACTATAAATTATGTGGAAAACTGAAAAAGATAATTAATAATAGAAGTACGACAACCACAAAATTGTATAATGTTCACCGAAAAGGTAGTAGTAGTAAAGTATCTGAGAAAATCCCAATAAAAGACAAAATAAAGAATAAATACATAAACAAATTATAAAAAGTAAAGCATGCCAAGAAGGTACCTATACTGAAAACTAGGGTAATATAATAATAATAATAATAATAATAATAATAATAATAATAATAATAATAATAATAATAGTAATAATAATAATATAATAAGTGTAATAACAAACTTAAATGAATTAAATAAAAATAATAACAAAATGTTTTATTCAACCTCAAAGCGCGGTTTAGAGTAGTTAGTACCCTATTCTTCCACCGAAACCTTGTGTATTTAAAAATAAATAATAATAATTATATGCCTGTAAGCTAAAACTACCTAAACTAAAAAAGAATGAAGAACAAAACCGATAACGATGAAAAAATAGAGATAGAAATGACTTCAGCTCCTTGTCAGGAGTTGTAGTAAATGTATTCGACAACTCTGCCGGCTACCTTATATTAGGATGACAGTTAGTCAGTTGACATTGATTACCTTCTATGTTATTAATTAATGTACTACCTTGTTGTTAAAGTTTTAAAATATATTATTAACCATAATACATCTATAATTACTACATAAAGAATATACAACATGGCGCAGTCGGTATTGAACAATTAAATAATAAATAATAAAGTACAAGAAACTATTACAAAGATGGCTACAGGAAGTGGAATTGAAGTTTTAAATTTGACGGGCAACGTGGCTGAGAATGGAAGATATTTCGGGAACGCTTTAAAATTTATCTGAAAGCAACGGAATATGATAAGAAAAGTGACGAAACAAAATCGGCAATGTTATTGCATTTCATAGGGGATGCAGTGTATAGAATTTACACCACGTTTTCTTTTCAAAAGATGAAGAGAATAACCTAGACAAATTGATAGAAAAATTCGATCAATACTTCCTTCCAAGCAAAGCAACATACATCGTTTGAGTGGTATAAATTTTTATGATGCGTCAGAGTGGTACAGAATCGATAGAACAATTTATAACAAAATTAAAAATCAATCCAATAAGTGTTCGTTTGGTACGTTAAATGATGATTTAATTAAATGCATGATAATTTGCGGGCTAAATAGAGGTGAAATTCTTGAGAAACTGCTACAAGACGACGACATAACATTAGAAAATGCAATAACAATGGAATCTTCAAATAATTAAATCAAACAATTTCAAATCAAGCAGGGTCGTTAGTACCATCAAAGGAAGAAATGGTAAATTTAGTCAATAAAGAAAAATGTTACGAGTCAAGAGACCAACAGAGGGTGACAAATACCAAACAACAGTACAACAGAGGTCAATTGAACAAAATAAATTAAAAAAAGGTATCGGCACAGGTGGAAACAATAATAAACTGTACAAATTGTGGAACAAATCATCCAATCAACGGCTGTCCAGCATATGGAGAAACGTGTAGAAAGTGCAAGAAATTACCCCATTTTGTAAAGATGTGCAGACAAGGTTAGAGATCAACTAATAACCCACAACAATTTAAAAGTATATACAGTAAATCAGAAAGAAGAAGATGAACTGTTCGTAGGTGAAATAAAAACAAACGATACTGCTAAAGAGTGGCATACAGAAGTTATAATTAAGAGTAAGCCATTCAAATTTAAGTTAGATTCAGGTAGCATGTGTAACATACTACCTATACATTATTTTAACAAACTAAGTTTAATTTAAATTGCATTATTAAAGATGTCGTATGGAACCTTAAATTATTTGTGATAAACACAAAAAGGGAAACAATTTTAGGATTGCCAACTGCCAAAAACTAAATTTAATTTATAAAGTCGATAGCCTCACTAAATTAAATGACGAATATGTTAGGCTTATTAATTCAAATTACTCACATGTATTCACTGATATTGGTCGTTTAAAACAAACTTATCACATACACCTAAAATCAAATGCGGTGCCTGTAATACACCCCATCAGAAAAATTCCATTCCCATTAATGGATCAATTAAAAAGTAGCTTAGATAAATTAGAGCAAGAAAAAATAATTTCGATAGTGACTGAACCTACAGATTGGGTTAATGCACTAATATTGGTTAAAAAACCAAATGGAGATTTAAGAATATTCATCGATCTAAGGATTTAAACAATGCTATAAAGCGACAACATTATCCAAATCCTACGCTAGAAAGTAACGTGTAATTTATCAGGAAACAAATATTTTAGTAAATTAGAGGCTGCAAGTGGATTTTACCAAATACAATTAAATGAAGAAAGTTCAAGTCTCTGCACATTCGGTACACCGTTATGGAAGATACAAATTTCATAGGTTACCTTATGGCACCAGAAGTTTTCAACAGTATACATCGATGATATTATAATATATGGGAAAACAAAATTAGAACATGACGAGAGATTAAAGAAACTTTTAGAAACTGCAGAAAGACATAATGTTAAGTTCAATCTAAAAAGTGTCAATTTGGATTAGACAAAATCAAATACATGGGACACATAATCAGTAAGGAAGGAATTTCAATGGATGAAGACAAATTACGATCAATTACAGAATTTATGACACCACAATCGAAAGGAGACGTTCAAAGATTATTGGGCAGTCTCAATTATTTAAGCAAATTCTTACCTCAATTTTCACAGACACAGAATCGTTAAGACAACTAATTAGAAAGAATAATGAATTCAAATGGGAAGCAGTCCAGTATTTAAACACTATGAAATAGACAAAGATACAATTGTCTCAGTAGATAGTTCACAGTCAGCACTAGGAGCAGTTTTATTACAAGATAGGACTTCCTTGTGCATACGCATCTAAATCGCTAAATGAAACTCAGAAAGATATGCACAAATCGAAAAAAGACACCTGTTATATGCTTTGGTCTAGAAAGATTTCATACTTACATATTCGGGAAACGAATAATAGTAGAAACAGATCATCAACCTTTAATTTCAATTTTAAAGAAACCAATAAATAAAATGCCGGGTAGACTACAAAGAATGATGCCCCAAATACAAAATATGACATTGAATTACAGTACAAACCAGGAAAACAATTAATATTAGCTAACACACTTTCACGTCCTCACATTGATGAAAAAATTGTACTGATTTTGAAAAAGAAATCGAAGAACAAGTTTATTTAATTGAGAATCAGATAAATGCTACAGATCAACGACTTAAGGAAATTAAAAAGAAACCGAAGATGATGTTGATTATTAGAACTATCAAAACATATAATTGAGGTTGGCCGAAAAATAATAAAAACTATCTGAAAGAATGAAATTATATGTAAAATATAAAAATGAACTAATAATAAATAAGGGTATAATCTATAAAAACCAATGCATGATTATTCCAACAAGTTTTCATAAAGAAATGTTAAACAAAATACATTATAGTCACTTAGGAATAAATAAAAGTTTAAAACTTGCCGAAGATAGTATATTTTGAATATCGATGAGAAATGAAATTAAACAACTGGTTGCAGAATGCCCTATTTGCAATAAATACTCAAATTCACAACAACCACTACCAATTAAGTCACATGACATTCGAACAATTCCATGATACAAATTAGGATGCGATCTTTTCGAAATAAGTGGAATGAAGTATTTACTACTAGTAGATTATTACACGACGTATATAGAAATAGGAAAATTAGAGAATACGACAAGTCACAATAGTAGATTATACCACGAGTCAATAATGATAGCTATTATTCCCGAGGAATAAGTTACGAACCGAGCCGCGTAGTGGCGAGGCGCAGTAACTTTATTCGAGGTAATATTAGCCATTATTAGCGAGTAGTATACTCTACTTTATCTACGACTAAAATATTTACTTCACTTTATTTGTTAACAACATTAAAATTAGTAATATTACAATTAATAAACTGAATTGGTTGTGCACTATTAATAAGTTTGGAGGAATTCTCAATACAAATATTTGGAATTTCGATTGGTGTAGAGGAAGAAGAGGCTTCATTACTATTTATTTGTTTAGTAATAGTATGTGCTGTAGTTGTCTTGTTTCTCATGGACTGATCGATGTAACCTTCAGCTACATGCGTCGACTTTCAACCTCCATGACGTTTTAATCCGGTTATATCGCCTCCTGCATCAATGTACAGAGTGGCAGATGACCTGCGGTAACAGTGGCCGGTATAACTTTCAGGATTTGGCAAATTTAAATATATGGCAATTTGTTTACCAATCTCTGCAAATTTGTTTTCCCAATACGTTGTATTGTACATTTCGATTTTGATAATTTATAAAAAACGAATTGATTTTTATATGAGACGGACGGAGATCAATGTACTTCTTTACAATATTGTAAAACGCACCGTTTATGATGAATGTTCGTACAATTTTAGTTTTAGTTTTGGGTATTGTTATTAATAACTGCGTTTGAAAATCCTTTACATCTTCTATGTTCATTTCATAAAGCTCATTTGAACGACATGCACCCATAATTCCGATAATTAATATAACCTGAAACAAATGAATTAATATAGAACCCGAAAACTTCTGGATAATTGGAAATTGTACTAACTGGCTTCGCTATATCGCTATTATAGCGTAATACGCGTTGGCACCGAGTATGAAATACATCAAATTAAAAATGTGTCTTTGTATTTACCTTATGTAAAAGATAAACTTGATCAGGTGCTTTGTCAATAAATTTCCTAATTTGTTCGGGGGTCAGAGTGGAAGACTTCTTTGGTTCAAATCCTTCTAATTTTCTTTTAAAAATGCCCGTAGTTTGCCATATTTTTCCAGATTAATATCATGGTTTATACTCAACATAGATTTAAGCATTGAGTAGAATGACCATGATGAAGATGGTTTGTATTGTGTACTTAATTCAGCAAAATACGCCAACAGAACATTTTCGGAAAACGAGTTTGCGTTTTTCGAAGACACCATTCGTTAAAACTTGCGTAAGTTTTATTATAAATGCACTTCGATTTTTCAGGTATTAAGGTAGATGTTGTTACAGCAGCTAGTTGTGCAATTTCTGGAGGTGTAGAAGTAAAAAACTCTTGATTTTCATCCATTTTCACACACAAATAGATACACAAACACTACGCGTTTGACACTTGTCAGTTTGCGTGTTTTGTTTCTAGGGTAGGCATGATTTAATTTCAGAAATTGTGTGATTGGAGTGCAGGAGGGAATAATGACCATTAAACCCTAGTCATTATTCCCTGTGAGAATAATATATGGCATTATACTGCAAAAACAGAGGTACAATACTAACATTATATATTAGTCGTAAATAAAATAATTGAAATTTTAAAATCATTGTTTGCTAGACATGGTATTCCATATGTGTTAGTAACAGATGGTGGAACATAATTCTCTTCAGAACTATTTAATATATTTGCAAGTACATGGGATTTTCAACATATTACAACCTCACCAAACTATGCTCAATCAAATGGAATGGTTGAAAGGCACATCCAAAGTATTAAAAACCTAATTAAAAAAGTAACAGAAGATAAAAAAGACTTGAATTTAGCATTATTACAGTACAGGAACGTACCACTAGTGAACAAATTGTTCACCAGTTCAATTATTAATGTCAAGAACTCTTAGAATATCTTACCAATGAAAGAAAATAGATTAAAACCAGAGATACCAAATATTAGAAAGTATAATCATTATATGAAACAAAATCGAGAAAAATATGAAAAGGTGTACGTAATCTTCCTGAAATTTCACCAAACTCTCAAGTTTACATACAAGTTAAACTGAACTCCAATTGGATAAAGGGAACAGTAATAAGAAAACTAAGCTTTCGCAGGTACCAGATTAAATTAATCAATGGCTCCATACCAATTAGAAACAGAAGATACATTACAAAAATAAATTCTCCTCGACTAGTTATATATAAATTTAATTTCTCCGCCAAAAAGGAAGATAATAGCTATAATAATTTTCAAAATAGCAATAGACTAGTTAAGTTAGGTTTTATAAATAACAATTTTACAAGTCACTCAAACAATAATACTGAAAGTTCTAGAATTGTATTAACCGAAATTAATAATCAAAATAATGTTCAAACATCTAGTAGCAGAATTGTTAAACCACCAATAAGATTAAATTTGTAAAGCATTGTAAATTATATTAATTTAAAAAAAGAGAGATGTCAGGAGTTGTAGTAAATGTATTCGACAACCCTGCCGCCTACCTTATATTAGGATGACAGTTAGTCAGTTGACATTGATTGTACATTTACGATGGTACCTTCTATGTTATTAATTAATGTACTACCTTGTTGTTAAAGTTTTAAAATATATTATTAACCATAATACATCTATAATTACTACATAATAGTATATTATGATACGAGTTTATAAGAAGCATTTTAGCGAACGCACGGGTTTAGGGCACGACGAGCGCAGCGAGTAATGCGACAAAATGCTTTATAAACGAGTATCATACAATATTGTTTCTATTTTGCACCTCTTTACAAAATAAATAAAATATATTTTTGAAATAAAATTCATGTCGATATTTTTTAATTTTGAGGTTGGCAATACAAACTGTCAGATTATGGAACTTGAATGTAAATTTATACAGTATTTAAAATTCCACCAGAAATTAACGATATTGCGTTTAAACACCTAAGTATTTCTTATAATTGGGTTGCCATAAGTTCATTCAAGTGAAATAAAAGCATCCCACCCTTACAAGGTTGTTTTCTTCGGGATTTGACTCACTTCGGCTTCCTTATAGTTTCTACTAATTTATAGTATAATATAAAGTAAAATCAACAAATATGAACATTAATTATTTATTAAATGGAACAACAATAGCCAAAACAAAAACGCAGACATTATAAAACAACATTAAACATCAATGTAAATATTGTAAATTAATTTTTTGGTTTCTGCTATGTATGGTGGACCAGAAATCTTTTAAAATTACAGGCATCCACAACAAAAAATTTCGAAAACTTAAATTTTTGATATCCTGAGAGTCTAATGTGACATTTTACCTTGAGGCTTAAAATCGGTGAGAATCCCAATTAATCGAAATGCCTGGCAACTCTAATCGCAATAAACAAGAAATGTTATGGTTGTTTCAAAAGAATTTCTCATATTGTATTTGCTAAAATCATAAGAAAGGAGTTGGCAACTTTCCATTGTACTTAATTTGATTACGATTTCTATGATTACAGAATCCAGTAAAAACATATAGCAGTTCGTTCATAGGTAGTACCATGTAATACATTGATAATTTGTTCGTTCGGTTTACCGTGATCACTGGAAATAAAACATATGTGGCGTTGAAACAGACTTAGGATATAAGTTTCCATTAAATCATCCATTCATCAGCAGAATTCGCAACTTCGAATGCATGTGTGTTTATTGCGTGTAGTACAGTATCAAAACAATGTTATCACATAGACTGAAATGGTTTCCTATAAAAGCATTAATAAAATATTAAAATATAATTAGAATTTTTCTACTTTGCCCCTTTCACAACCCATTTTAATGAAAAACTTACAATTGAGATATTTAGGGACTTTTGGCAGTTGGCAGTAGCTAGCTACGATTTTTGAATTCGAAAATTTAATATAATTAAATTTATTAAAATGAGTTCTGATGATAGCATTCCGTGTACTCCTCCAGAAATACAAGAAATTGCTGACAATACTGTTGGCAACTTACTGCCTAGTAAGTCTAGGCTAAAATACGAAAAACAATATAAAATTTTTGACGAATGGTGTGTTGCCAATAAAATACAAGTATGTTCGGAGAACGTTTTATTAGCTTACTTTGAGCTACAAAGAAAAACTACAAGCCTTCGACAATGTGGACAATTTATTAGCAAATTTATCAAGGAAGCGAATGATCAAACATACTTGGCAATGAAAGTAGGTATCATATATATTTACAGCTTCATTTCGAATAGGTAGCGATAATTTCAGATCATCTTAATAATGGGGTACTGTGGCGCTTTAAGGCGCGAGGAACTAACCACCATGAGTTTAGACGACATTGAATATCAAGTTGATTCAATAATGGTTTCTGTCCCTAAAACAAAAATAACGTGCCAAGAGTCTTTGCCATAACCAATCCGAGTTGGATCGATTTAATAAAAAATATGCTAATTTACGACCCTCAACAGCAACGCATAAGCGATTCTTCTTAACTTATCGAAATTGCAAATGTGTGAACAGCCCAATTGGGGTTAACATCATGGGAAGAGTTTCAAAAATACTTGAAATTGCCAAACCCTAAACTTTTCACTGGGCACTGTTTTAGGAGAACCAGTGCCACACACTTGGCAGATCGGGGGGTGTGTGTGTGTGATTTACTAACAATTAAGCGTCACGGGGGATGTGGAAAGTTATATTGACGCGTCTTTGAAAAACAAACTTCAAGTTTCTCAAATGCTTCATCAGAGCCCACCAATAGTAACCTGCCTGGATGTTCCTCCTCTGCTTCCACCGATTGTCACACCACTCCTACAAATAATTTTCAACAAAATATCGTAACAAGTCATAATTTTTACCTGGTCCCGGATTTAACATTATTCCTCATTCTCAAATGCTTTCATCGGAGCCCACCAATATTAACTTGCCCGGATGTTCCTCTGCTTCCAGCGACTGTCACACAGCTTCTAATATAAATAATTCTCAGCACAATATCGTATCGACCCATAATCTTTTACCTGGTGCCGGTGTTAACATTAATCCTCAGCAAAACTCCAATGTAACTATTAATATTTATAATAATTGTACATTTTCGTCACATAATTAAAGTAAATCGTTTTGTTTGTTTACTTGTATTTATTAATAAATAATTGACCAAGAAAAAATCAAGGTTAGGTAAACTGTACGTAGATTTCTAACAATCAAGGTTAGTGTTACCAACATTAAAAAATATAAGTACACCAGCGCTATAAACGCACTCGAATTTCTATTAACGCACCGTTTTGTTGCGGTTATAGCTTTGTAAACGACGCAAAATAGAAAAAGAATATACAACACCCTCTTCTTCCTTTTCAAAATTATTGTAAATAAAAATTAAAGAATCCATCAACATGATGCTTGCGAAGAAAAGTGTCCAAGTGATGTAAAGTATCTGGCAATATAAGCAACTATGACTAGGGCACCAACTAGTGTCTCCGTAAAAACATTGAAAAAAAAATTGCTAGACCTATTTGTTTATTCTTATGACTACCAACACCAGGAAGAAGATGCTATGATGACTCTAATGCATTCTAAAGGTGCTCCACTTCAATATACTTGCCAACTAAAAATTCTTCAAATTTATTCAGCAAATACAAGGCTGTACAATATAACATCTAAAGTCTAAACTCAGGTTTGGTAACTTGTTCAACACTCTTTTAAACTTGACAACGTGTTAAAAGATCTATTATGGTCAGAAGTTAGAAGTCATACCTGATCAGCGAAGAGTAGGGGGTAGGTTTAAACCAATAAGCAAATGGTC
This sequence comes from Abscondita cerata, assembly GCA_030710515.1. NCBI lineage: Eukaryota > Metazoa > Arthropoda > Insecta > Coleoptera > Lampyridae > Abscondita > Abscondita cerata. The sequence continues at coordinate 30,520 of JALBCR010004240.1, forward strand.
CAGAGAAATCAGTTAATAAGGGCGCCAAAGTTCCAACAGATATATATATATATATATATATATATATATATATATATATATATATATATATATATATAAAAGAATTATAAAAAAATTTATACACAATACGGTACTGTTTAATTCGCGTGGTGCAAATTGTAAATGTGACAGTACGCCACCGAGTTAAGAGGGCCACTCGTAGAGTGGGGATAACATATTTAGTCTGAGGGAAATCAACGTTTTACATAATTGAAAAAAACACAGCAGATGACACTAGAATGAAGATTGCTGGGTTGATATTTTTTAAATAGCCTTAGGCAGATTTATGTCGGTGGAGGGAGGGGACACAAATTGCTTTTCGCGTTAGGAAGAAATTCTGACCGAACAGTTTTGAATTTCAAAATTTAACTCAAAATGAATGAGTGTCCTTTTTATATGTATCTATGGTTATGTAGATATCCTAGATAAAAGTCACGTGTAATTTTATTAAAAGGAATTTTATTCAAAGAAAAATATAATCTAAAATAATCAACTCTTTGAAGTGGAGTAGCCCTGTATCGTTTTTAGTCATAACTACATTCGAAAATTGTTTACCGCACGAATGCATGCGTCTGAAGTAACATTCTCGCTGGAGACGTGCTACCAATGGTGCTACCCTTCCCCAGCCAATAACAACGTTCACGTTCGTGTTCACGTGCATATCACCATTTATCACGTGCATATCACCATTTACGCACATTTTGTATTTACGTACACTCTATAGGTAACTTTTAGTGGTTTTACGGGTGTGTGAGTTGGTACGGCTTACCATTTATTGTTACTAGTGATCAGGTGATCACATCGTAGTGGTATAGCGTAGTGGTACAACGGTAAAACGTGCGTCTGATTTATTATATATTTCTGCCTTCATTGTTTATTTCGTTGTTATTCTTGTTGTTATTTAGTGTTTATTTCGTTGTTATTTTTGTTGTTATTTAGTGTTTAGACTTTTATTAAAGTCAAACACGATATTTTCGTGATTGTGTTTGAACTTTCGAATTGTTGGTGTTTTCAAAACTAATATTCACGATTTTTGTAGAGATGTAAGTAGATACCAAATTACCATTTATTTGTGCATAACAATTATATTTTAGTTTATACATTGAAATTTGCATCTCGATTTACATAAAAGGTGAATCAGAATGGGTAGAAGTAGATTGTGGCGCCCAAAGAAAATAAGAAGGCCAAGAGTATGAGACGCGTCTGGGAACTTCGTCAAAACTATAAAGCAGTTAACATTTTCGAAGACCTAGAGATGCAGAGTGACGATGAGTTAACGGAAGCAACAATTGCACAACCTTCTTTACAGCATGAAAGGTAGAACTAATAAAATATTTTTCTGTTCTATATATTATTTTCTAGTTTCATTAAAGAAATGGATGGTATTGAGGTTGACCATTCAGCTAATCCTAATTGGTGTACAAAACATATTCTCGCATTTTCCGAAATACTTGTGCCGGTGCAAATCATAGAAGTGGGATTATATCGTCAGATGAATACGATGTGTAAGTTAAAGCAGATATCTACAAACAAAATAGTAATAATTTAATTTTTTACAGCATTATGTCGCAAGAATATTGTGTAGAAAAAGATTCTTCATGCAATCAATCACCGATACAAGGCAACCGTATTGTCGAATTAGGCTACGTTTTGAATTGGGCAATCACCTTGCAATATGAACACTCAAAAATTTGTACATTGGGTCAATTATATATTGCTGAAGAGAAACGTAAGAATATGGGTTTGGTGAGCTGCATAGTATTTAAGTGCACTATGTGTGAAAAAATTATACAACATTATACTGAAAACCCAAACAAAACTACTTCGGATATCAATTATGGTGCTGTGTGGGGAACTCTAGCAAGTGGGAATACTTTCAGCCATTTCGAGGAGATGGTCAGTTGCATGAATATTGCGTCGATGCCTGACAAAATGTTTTATGACATTGAAAACCGTCTGGGAAAAGTAAGTTTACCTGTTATCAGTATTATCTTGAAATCCCTATTACAATTATAATTTATTTAACAATAAAATAAGTCAAATGCTTGTTTAATTGGAGAATTTTCCCACTTACATTTTTAATATTCTTATATAGTTCAAGGATGTTCGTAAGGTTATGTTTTAGTGTTTGTTTTATTTATGCAGGAATGGAGGACATCTGTATGGAAATCCATGGAAAATGCTGGACTAAAAGAAAAAGACAATGCCATAAGTAAAGGGCAAATATGTTCTGACGGCACACCATGGATAACAGTGTATGTAGACGGATCATGGAGCAAGAGATCCTATGGAACGAATTTTAACTCTTTGTGCGGAATGATTGGAATTGTAGGTCGTTTCACTGGCGAGTTACTATTCATTGCAGTTCGGAACAAATTTTGTTCAGTGTGCTCGTAGCGAACACAAAGGCGAAATAATTAGAGAACATGTGTGCTACAAGAATTGGTCAGGATCTGCTCCTGCTATGGAAGCGGATATGGCCGTAGAAGGATTTAAACTAAGTGAAACGATGCATGGAGTTCGCTACATTCAATTTATTGCTGATGGCGATTCCAGCGTTTTTGCAAAATAAAAGAGAAAGTGCCATATGGAGAATATGTTCGAAAAATTGAATGTACAAATCACGCCATCAAAATTATGGAAAAATTTAAGGAAAATTAAAGGAGACACTAACATCAATTTGTCAGCTAGAAAATTGTTAACAATAGAAAAATAAAATTATTAACCAAACGAGCCAAGTGTTCTATTTACGAGCACTCTAAAAGGAAGTTCAAAACGTCCAATTATTTCGGAATCATTTAAAAACGATGTTCACCACGTTTTTGGAAATCATAGTGAGTGCACAGCTGACATTTGTAACAATCCAGGAGATATGTCCGAAAATAAGATAGACCTTCTAAAGAAACTCGATTATATGAGCACATATTTGGTAATATAATATGTAAATAAATTAACGATTTACTAATACTAATTTCTGCTTTTGTAGGTGCCCTTAATCTGTTACTGCGAAAAGCCCATTTATTGATTCAAAATGAAAATAATAATGCCGCGGAACGGTTAATGAACATTGTTTCTCGTTTTAATCTTGGAAAAAGATTAAATTTAGTGCAACAGGGATCTTACGAAAGACGTGTCCATTTGTCTGGATTGAGATTTAATAAAACTTTCGACTGGCATTCAAGTCCATGGAGACGTTGTACTGGTAAAAGTCCCGGAAAGTATTTTAAAACCTTCATCCAGAAACATATTGGAAAAGTAATGCACCATGCAGGAAAAGATTATTCGTAAAAATAATCCTCAACAAAGAAAATGTCAAAGTTTTCAAAGGAATACTGATTATGGCCCCAGTGTTCAAGAACCAATTGAAGCAGAAGACGTCGAATTTATGAACATTGAAGTACAGCAATTGGTGCATGACTTGCAGGTACTTTTACATTAAAATGATTAATGTTGTAATATGTGTAATATGTATTTACAATAAGGTAACAACAGAAAGGCGAAACATCATACAAGAGAGCTCAGTTGGACAATTTGGAAATCAAATTTTTGAGACAGAAAGACGAAGACGACTGACATCGTCATTATTCGGACGCGTTGTCAAACGAAGGCCTCATACGCCATGTCATTCCATAGTGAAAGCTTGTTTGCAGCCGACATCTTTCTCTACTGATGCTACGGAATATGGAATCGCTAAAGAAGCAGTCGCTCGCAACTTGTTTATGGCGGAAACGGGTCAAACAGTAATCGAATCAGGCTTGTGGATTGATGAGAACTATGGTTATCTAGCTTGTTCTCCGGATGGTTCGTTCAAAATTTGTTAATGATTAATCTAACCTTGCATATTTTAGGACTCGTAGTAGGAGACGATTCTCTAGTAGAAGTAAAATGTATATATGCACCAAATAAAAATTTTCGACGCTACTGGAATTAATTAATTTGTTAAAGAGCAAGACGTTTCTAAAAGTAGAAAATGGGCAGCTACAATTGAATAAACGTCATTCTTACTATTATCAGGTAACGACTATAATAGTTTGAAGAAGAAATTTATTTCATTAATTTCCAGATACAAGGGCAGCTGAACATTACTAAGCGACAGATATGCTATCTTGTAGTGTACGTGAACGATAGGATACCGCTATTTATTGAACAAATTATGCGAGATGAAGTTTTCTGGCAACAGAAAATGTTGCCATTTTAACAAAGTTTTATTTAGAATGTATTGGACCAGAAATCATTAGAGGAAATTTAAAGAAAAATTTGAAATGTGTCGATCCGCCATACATTATGGAGGCTATTCAGAAAAACAAAGACAAAAAAAATAATCATAAAGTAATTAGAACTTGTTAATAGTTTTGTAATCTAATAAGTAAACATATTTACAAAATAAGAATAATTTATTTGTCCTAATCTCTTTATTTTCACGTTTACCAAATTTTGAAATATGCATTGACTTATTTATTTTATTTATTCAATTCAATTCCAATTATTTATATATTAAGTATAACAAAAATGAAATATAAAGTGGAATTAATTCTAAAAGCATATTATATAACGTATACTTGGGGTCGGTTGCACAAAACTTAATTTTAATAAGTTATAGAAAATATTTGCAATGCTTTATCTTTTATTAATTCATTGTGTAACTGACTCTTAGGTGCTATATTCGGAATGTTTTTAAAAATATGACTCCAGCTGTGGAAACATCAAATCTTACAATATGCAATTAACAATACACAATAATTATGGTTGTGCATGTTAATAAAAGTTCATATTTAAATTACATATTGCATGTTACGAAACAAAAATTTAAATAGCGCTTCATCTAAGCGTCCTACAAAAGTAATACCCTCTCGTTTGAAATGGCTGAACTATAAAGCCATTTATCCAATATGGCCGTCCTCCTCTTCTGTCACATTCATACTTTTACGATAGAAATCTAAGATGATGTACACTAATTATAGTTTTTATTTTCACAAATAGTCAAAAAATTTAATTATCTAGGGTTTCATATAGTATTAAACGAATTTCATTATAAAAAAATCATCATATTACGCATTTTTAAACGCCTGGTTTTAACTATTATTCACTGTTTGTGCTTATAACTTCCACAATACCTTTATTAAATATTATATTTTTAAACTAACTTTATAAGTCGAGTCAAACTATTTCCAAAAAAAAAATTTGTATCTTGAAAAGTATCACAAATTTGGTAGTAGAAATAAATTGTTATCCCACTCCACGAGTGGCCCTCTTAACCTAGAATATTTAATACAGATGTACTCGTGTTTGAGATACTAATACAAAATTAGGCTTGAGTCTTGTAAGTAACTGGTTTTTTAACTATAATTTAACTCTATACAAATGGACTTGGTCTACTTACTGAAAATTTTTCTCATGGCGGTGTCGCTTCCGGTTATACCTGAAGTAGATACCAACTTTGTTATTTAAATACAATACCCCGATTTTTATTTTATTTGCGGTTTCCGCATAAAATTTTACGTCTTCTATTACCAGGTTTGGCGTACCTATCTCTTACCATTATTAAGAAAAAAAAAATAATTTCAGGCATTAGCAACGAAAATTTGAATCTATTGAAATATAAAAGGCATATAAGCGAAACTTGTACAACGGTTAGACATGATATTGGACTATGTTTTCAGTATTAGAGATTTTTGAAATTTATTTCTAGGGAGGTCAAAGAGTATCGGTAGTTAAGACCTAAATTTGTCAAAAGTCATTTTTAAAAATTGTAACTATGTTTTTTATATTCTCATTCGATGCACAATTTAATTAACCATCTGCTGATATACTCATGTTCCTGTACCTAAACTGAATAATTTTCGTGTTATCTGCTTTTATTCCTACTTTTCATGGAGATGATGTAGTAAATTAATAGTGTGCTCTGTAATCTGTTTTAGCCAACTGATTGAAGGTATCATACGACAGGCAACAAACGGATTGCAAAGCACACTATTAATTTACTACATCATCTCCAGAAAAAGTTGAAAAAAGCAGATAACACGGTATAACAGGAAGTGACACCGCCATGAAAATGTTTTCAATAGTCTATTTGTATAAAATTACAAGTTTTCAGATGAATCGGTTTTTCGTTCTCATTATTCTTCTAACATGCTATCGTCACATTTATGTGCTATCTTCGAGGGCACCCATATGACCTGGCAAAGTCCGATTTCGTAATTTTTTTTTATTACTTATTGTCACAATTACTTAAAACTCAATAAAGTTTACGTGTTTATTTTCTGAAGACGTTCACAATCACAACTAATCCAAACAAGAAACTATTCAAAGCAATAAAAAAGTATTACCTTAAAAATACTTTCCTAAAATGTTTAACAAGATTGTTAAAAATAGGCAGAATGAATTCAAATTTCTATTCGTAAACATGAGAACACCGTCGTGTTGAAACAACAAGTAATTTAAATAATCAATTTCAAATTTATTTAATAAGTTACGATAAGATCAAAGATGAACATCTCGAATATAAGCAAAGAAATGATTTATTTATTTGTATTTTTGCAAAGATAAAATCAACACATTAAGATCTTTCAAATTAACAACGTTGCAGCTCTATTAGAAATTTGGCGCAACTTCAATGTAAACCTCTTAAATATGCCAACAAATTTTGTGTACCATAAATCTCTTAAGAAACTTAGTACGGTCATAATTCCATACAATTACCGTGCTCGTTAAATTTAAGATGAACGTTTAAATAAGCAACGACGGATATATGGTAACCTTTTTACTATTAACTCAGTCCAAAAGTCGAGACAATAGATTTACGGTCGTACATTTTTGTTAAGCGCACGCTTTTAGCGCAGACCTGCAATTGAAAATAACTGTGAAAGGTCTTGTAATTAGATAAAGTCTTTGTGACTCGACGTAATGCAACTGTAATTATGCTTCACACAATATGTTATTGTTAAGCACTAACGAAACGTAAAACTCTGACCATTCGCTATTAAATTCCGAAGCTCTGTACTTCATGGACTATTTTATTAGTTTTCAATAACAAGAAGCGTTTTATCTTGTAGAACGGAAATAGAATGCTAAAGTACTTTGCAATCTTAGATTCGTTTTGGGTTTATTTAAGTTATAAAATGAATAGACAAAACCAAGATTTATTAGACGAATGTGAGAATTAGTAGCTGTTCAAGAAAAACTGAAAATTGTAGGGAACATTATATATCTCAGAAAGACATTAAGTATATTCCGTTCTTTTCACGAAAGAGTGTAAAAAATAAAACGTATTTGACAAGTTAAAGAGTCGAGCCGAAAAAAGTCATTACGCGCAATAAAAAGCGGCAATTTCTCAAAACAATCTAAGAAACAGGTTTATCTATTAGTGCAAGCACAGATACAGCTTTATGTATGTGAAAATAATAATTACCTGCAACAAAAATTATTAGAATTGCGCACTTTTCTAGATTGTATAGAACAAATAACCCCCTGATTGTAATACATCAATTCCAGCGTTGTGTCATTCAATGTTTTTGTCCAGCTAATTGTGAACGATGTGGTGTCTATTATGAGCTCTTTAAAACCATCTTCGTTCTATGGACACGATGAGATTAGTAATAATCTGTTAAAATCTGTGAAACATTCTGTTGCGAAACCACTAACATACATAATTAACAACTATACAAAAACGGTATTTTTCCAAACAGTCTAAAACAAGCAATAGTCAAGCCCCTTTACAAAGGGAAATCCGCACGAAGTCTGCAACTTCAGGCCCATTAACATACTACCTAGTTTCTCTAAGGTCTTTAACTCCGCGATAAACACACAACTTATCAGTTACTTATCAAAATTTGATATTACAAACAGGTTTCAGCACGGCTTCATTAAAATAAATCAACTAATACTGCATTGTGCGATTTTCTTTCTGAAACTGTGACTTCTGTTGATAAAGATTTTAACCGCTGGCTTATTTGTCGATTTCTCTGCCGCTTTGACACTGTTGACCACAATAAGTTTCTCGATAAAATATGGGGTACGGGGCACTACGCTAGATCTTTTTAAACCATATTTATCTAATAATATGATACAGATAGTAGAATTGCCGCAAGGGGCGTAGTCTTACATGCCCAATAGCATCTGGAGTCCCCCAGGGGTCCATACTTGGCCTACACTTTTCTGCTCTACTCCAATGATCCTTATATCACATCTCATAGATAATGATTCTCAAAATAGTATTTTTGTAACATCATATGCTGATGATACGAATATTTTAATTAAATCAGGTAACATAACGGACCTTTGCGTTAAAACTGACTTTATCTTAAATAAGTTGCGCAGATGGAGCGATAGCAATGGGTTAATTGTAACGAAGGCAAAACGTCTGTAGTTCTTTTTGGCAGTCTACGAAGAACTTCAACTATAAAGGATGTAGCCGGTATCACATGCTCCGAGTCGGCAAGAATACTTGGACTAACGGTTAGACGCGACCTCCTCCTGGTCATTACACACATAGATACAATATGTAAAAAAGCTCCAAAGGTCTTGCTATACTTCTCACTTTAAAAATGTATGTAATAAACATACATTATTAATATTTATCATGCAAATTTCCATTCATATATCTCATATAACATAGCCAATTGGGTGGCAGTGCTAACACAGAGCGTATATTAATAATGCAAAAACGAGCAATACGGCTTATCTGCAACTTGCCTTTAAGAAGGTCATGGTAGATCTTTCTTTAAAATTTAAAGATTCTCACAGTAACAAGTACGTATATTTTAGAAATAAGCTGCTATGCTTACAAGTTCCGTATACGCTTCTCAAACGGCGAACACAGTCATAATACGCCATAAACACCTTTTAAACCTGGGTCATCATAGAACATCATTATTTCAGAATAACCTACAATACAACTGTATACAAATAAGCACATATAAGCAGTTCAGGCTGACACTTAAAACTCTCTTACTTGGCAACCCTTTTTATAGCTTAAAAGAAATATTTTCAATGCAACTACTTAGAATAGAATGTTTGTATCTCATGGTATACTACAATGTCGTTTTATTAGTAATATATATGTAACCTTGACAATTTTTGTGTACCAATCTGTCTTCATGTGGACTCGTACTGACAATAAACATACTTACTTACTTACTATTTCGTTAAAGAACTACTAAATTATAAAAATGTGATTCAATAACTCAAAAGTAGTAAAACAAAGTAAGTATAATACAAAAAGAATAGAAATTGGTTGTAAGAACACATTAATATATAAAGAACCAGTAATCAGTAACCAACATTAAAAATGTTTGCTTGAGTGTCGCCCATTTTTCCAAAAGGAGGTTGTATAAATAGTATCATCTAACCACAAACTTCCTTAGAAAAGTGAGAATCAAATGTAAATTGAATGAAAAGTCACCAGAAAAGATACTACGTCAAAAGAAATAACATCCCAATAAGAAGAACAATTCAGCCTGGTATATATACCTACTATACCCAAAGACTTGACAAAATCATAACATGCCCTGACAAGTCCCGGAACTAAAAAACATGATGAAACTACTTCTTCATAGTATAAACATATTTCTAATTTCAGAATCGCGCTTCACCAATAGAAGTCATCCTTAAACTCTTTAGCACAAATCACTGAGATGGGGATTGCCACAGCTAGGAAGGTTAGCAATAATTATAAACAACAGCATTGAACAATACCGCAAAGATACAAAACGAGAATTTGAGCATTATGGGAACTCTTCAACACTTATTTGGGTGGAGTTTTATCGTCGGAGGCAATTATAACATCAAGGACTTTGGAGTGCAAATACATACATGTTTGTATTAAATCACGAAATGACCGTCGACTGTAACTTACAGCATAAGTATGAACACTGATGCCAACCATTCGTTATTTACTTATTTGTTGATGCAGGTTGTGGCCGTTTATTTTGGTCTATTATTTATAAATGACATTAACAATTAAACATGCCGTCATTTGACATTTACATTAAGTTGATATCAAAACTGTTCGTACAAGGAAACGAAATTTGATGTTGATATTATAGATGTTAGTTACTTGAGTAAATAAGAGACATACAGAACGATACTTTTTAAATAATACGTTAGCTAATAATATGCATTGTGATTCAGCTAACCCGTTCATTAGAAGTTTATGGACTTCCCGTTGAAATATTTGTTTAAAATTTGGAATAGGTGATTGCTCGAAAAGTTCTATTAAATTAAAATATTTCAGCTCTTCTAGCACTTCCGGTTACACCGGAAGTGGCTTCCAACTTTCTTATTTTAAATGGAATAATACGCTTGTCAATGATTGAAAAAGAAAGTTAAAGAGTAACAAAATTTGAGCTATACTCATTATTTACAGGGTGTTCAAAATGTTTGGCTAAATCTGACTAACTTCAACTGCCCAAAAGTCAATTTTTTTAAATGGAACACCCTGTATCTTGTTGCTCTATGTGATGGAGAATTAAGTGGTCTTTCAATCTTCATAAGGTTCCCTATACCTATCTGTTACCATTTTCCTGCTATCGATGTATTTACATTCGACACACAATATTTCTCTATTTTATTAAATAATTTCTGACTAGTGGCCTGTGGAAATTAAACCAATGCTGCCTTATTTATCAAACTTGTAAACGTCGACGTGACACATTATACACGATATGGAATTCACCAAGAATATTCGAATGAAGAAATACTAAATTAATTTTTTATTCATGGAGAATGTTACAAAATTATTGAAAGAACTTGCCGTTTGTTTAACGAGAGATATCCACACTTGCGACCTCTAAATAAAACTACGTTTAAGAGAATAGAAGCAAATTTTAAACAATTTGGAATTCAATGTACTAGAACACGCCCAAGTCACCAGTGATGAAGACAACGAAATAAATGTATTGTCATATTTTAATGCAAATCCACATGCACTGTCATATGCAGGGGACTGTCTTACTCGTCGATACAGAGAATTTTGGCAAAACGTATTATTCTATTATAAAACTACAAGCTTTCCGCCCAAGTGACAAATACGTCGTGTAGCATTTTGTGAAAGCATTTTATTGAAAATAGGAAAACCCAAATTTTTTGAAAAAATTATTTGGACCGATGAGTCAAAATTTAGTAGAGAAGAAATCATTAATAGGAAAAATTGGCATTATTGGCAGAACAAAATCCTCGGATGGTGCGCGAAGGTAACATTCAAGACACATTTAGTTTTAATGTTTTTGTTTAATTATGGATAATTGTGTTTGTTTTGAGTGTATCACGAAAATTTAAATTCTCGCAAATATTTAGAAATGCTTAGAGGAGTGGTTTCAAATTTTTTGAAAATTTATACTATATCTTCTAAATTCATGTTGGTACCAAATGGAGGGTGCTCAGCCCATTCAACCCATGAGGTTTATCAAGAATTATCCCATATGTTCGAAGATCGTTGGTTTGGGCGCAATTGTCCATCTCTATGGCCTCCCAGATCACCTGACCTAACACCCCTGGATTTTTATGGGGGTATGTCAAGACTAAAGTCTATTCAAGGCCAGTCCATAACAGAGATGACTTATTACATCAGGTTCAAACTGCCTTCGCTGAAGTAGATGTGCAAAAATCACAATAGCTGAAGTTAACAGAAGAGTTTTATTGTGCTTAGAAAACCACGGACGGCATATCGAGACAGTTGTTAAATTAATAATTAAATTAATTTGCTTCTATTTTTGCAATGTAATTTTATTTAGAGGCCATAAATGTAGATATCTCTCGTTAAGCAAACGGCAAGTTCTTTCAATAATCTTGTAACATTCTCCATGAATAAAAACAAAATTTAGTATGTCTTCATTCAAGAATATTCTTGGTGGATTTCATATATCGTGTATAATGTGTCATACAGTCGACGTTTACAAGTTTGATAAATAAGGCACATTGTTTTAATTTCCACAGGCCACTAGTCAGAAATTATTTAATAAAATAGAGAAATATTGTGTGTGAATGTAAATACATCGATAGCAGGAAAATGGTAACAGAACCAGGTATAGAGAACCATATAAAGATTAAAAGACCATAATTCTCCATCACATAGAGCAACAAGATACAGGTTGTTCTATTTAAAAATTGACTTTTGGGCAGTTGAAGTTAGTCAGATTAGCCAAACTTTTTGAACACCCTGTAAATAATGAGATGTCAAATTACATCATTTAAAACTTAACAGTCCTCTAAGTATAGTCAAATTACTTATTACTATAACTTTCTTTTCATCATTGACAAGCGTTTGAAAACAATACTACAAAACCAATTTTTCTCAAAAAATGAGAATATCTCAAAAACTATTCATTTTTCATATAGGTTGTGCTACATGAAAGTAACTCAGATATTAACGTAGAATCCAAATATACATAACAAATATATCATTCCAATTAAAATAAGAAAGTTGGTAGCCACTTCCGGTGTAACCGGAAGTACTAGAAAACTGAAATATTTTAATTAATTAGAACAATCACCTATTCAAATTTTTAAACAAATATTTCAGCAGGAAGTCCATAAACTTCTAATGAACAGGTTAGCTGAATCACCGTATAAGTTATATTCAATATATAAAATAGGATAGCCATATACACAAGTGTGCTCTTGATAATTAATTCATCGATCAATCAGGATAAATAAAATGAAATAAACTACCATATTATTTTTTTTATCACAAAAGGCATAAACAATAAAAAGTCAAAACTGAATCAGGTTTGAATTTGTAATTGGAGAAAATAATAAGAGAAATGAAAATGAAAAAAAACAGACGGGAAGCAATTTTGACTACTCTACATAATATAATTATAACAAACGCATCACTTATGTAATGGAACAGGAACTGAATAGCGGTTTCGATAAATTAACAACAGGATTATCCCACAATGCTGCATGAGTAAGCCATCCATAATTCGATAACACAAAGAATAAAGGGAGAATCATACGACAATAGTAGAAAAGCGTAAAAGCAGAAAATTATAGCAAACTGCAAAATCAAGAAGAACACAGCTGCTCCTCATTCCCAAAAATCAAAACAAAATCCCACTATATTTGGAGAACCAGAGCCCCCCATTAGACCAGTGATCATTTTCTGAAAAGCTATAAAAGATTAAATAGACCACTACAGATAGAGGCCAAATATGAAATAGAAAATAACCCAGCTGGACGAAGGACGAAAAAACAAAAACTGCAAGAAATGTCAAAAATATCATCACTCGGAACGAACAGACCAATGAAAGTAATAGCCCAAATCATACAGTACAAAGTCTGGTAGAAAACGTAGACATTTTACCATTACATTGCTAAGAAAATTATTTCTAAATCGTCTTAAGTGGAGTTTGGTAAGAAGTAACATTAATTCCCAACAATCTTTTAGATTCAGGAAACCTATACACAATCGAACAAATCCGCAGAATTGTAAAAAAATTAATAACTAAAAAACATATACTGTAGAAAGTGTGACACAACAGTTTACTCTTTAAACTAAAAAAACACTTGCCTTACAGACCCTCAAATCAACTTCTCTCTAATGCTTACCCGCAATTTGCTTTTTACCAAGGGTGTAATTGCATATTGGGTATATAATTAAAAGTTATACACATAATTTATACACTCGATTGCTTAAAAGCATTTGTTAACACTTATGCAGGTAAAATGTCCAACAAGTTGCAGCTTACAGAGTAGTCCCCATAACCGTAGACTTGTGTTTACTCTTTAAACTCAGTGCAAAAGCACTTCTGCAAGATTCAATTGCTGTATACGGGTGGGTATCATTATAATAAAAATTGCGTCAGAAGTTGTCAACAGTTAAAATTTAAAAATATTTTTTCCAAATACGTGATCCTAAAACAGAAATAGTTTTATGCCGCGTAGTTTGCGAGATATTTACAAAAATTGATTTTCCTTCTCTTTAACACCACATAAAAACATTTTCACAAAAAAATTTTAAAGCAGCTATATATTAGTTCACTTCTCAAAAAACAAGAAACGTTCCAATTACACTAATTCTTTGCATATTTAAAGTTTAGGAAGCCACACTATCAGAATTCATTGAAAACAGTACTGCTTTATTTAATTTACTATTTGAAAGAACAAGAAAGTTAAAAATATTTATTCTTCAAAATATTATTATAAAAACTAAAAATATACATTTCTTAATTTCAAAAATCTAATCAAAGGAATGAAACACTAAACTGCAGCGTCTAAACACAACAAACACAAAACACCAAAACTGCACCTAAAAACTTTACTCGGACACATGTTTCAATAGCTAAGCTATCATCATCAACGATACCGATACTAAAATTAAAAACAATAGGAAGCTTATATATACTATCAGCGTGTCAAGCATCGTTAACTGCCAATTGATCCTTAGATAAGCTTGAATAATTCCGAAAATCCTAATGGACCGTTATCATCATAATTCATAAGCAAATTTCTGTTTTAAAAATTTCTAAACTTTCATAAGAATCAAGTTCGTTTTATTATCTACCCTCTTAATTAATTCAATGTCGCCTACTCTATGGCCATTTTCAACATATGCATGGCAACACTGGACCTATCTGTGCGATGATATTTGACATGAGCTACGTGCTCTTTAAAACGAGTTTTAATAGGTCTCTTGGTTTGCCCTATATATACTTGGTTACAGTCTTTACAATTAATTTTATATATTCCCGATTTATCACACATTTCTATTGGGTCTTTCGGATTGCCTAAAAGATTTTGCAAGTTGTTACTACTAGAGGTTACTGTTTTATAATCAAATTTTGAAAATATTTTTGAAGACCTTTTGTGTATGTGGGATAATTTGGTAATTTGACATATTTCTTATCTATTTTGCTATTACTAGTTCCTAACGTTGTAATGTTTCTAATGTTTAACTTATGTTTATGTTTTCTAATTATGTTTGTGACAATTGATTCTTGAAAACCATTGATATGCAATCTGCTTAATATTTCGCAGTTCTTTATCAAAGTTTTGTTTTGACAATGGGAAATGTAATAATCTGTGAATCAAAAGTTGAAAGATGCAAGTTTATGTTGCATACTATGGTTGGAATCATTTGTTATAAACCTCATAGTGTTAGTGTCTTTACGATAAATATCTATATCTAGTTTGTTGCCATTTCTTGTCACTAAAGTGTCTAAGAAAGGTAACTTAAGGTTCTTCTGTTTCATAGGTAAACTTGATCGTCTCAAATTTTGAATTTAAAATTTCTACAAATTGCTGAGGGCTGTAAACTTTAGTGTCGATGACTGCAAAAATATCATCTACATATCTACACCAAATTCTAGGAAAATAATTCAAAATTATGTTTTAAATCAGTTTCAAATTTACCCATGAGATTAGCCATAAACGGAGATAAGCTGTTACCCATTGTTGTACCATGATTTTGTTGATCAAATATTATTGTTAATTTGAAAGTAGGTTTCACTCATACATAAACTTGCTAATTTAATAAAATTATCTACTTCTGAATTGTCTAAATGGTTTTGTGTAACATATCTTTCAAATAATCTAAGCAACATCTATCGGAACGCTTGGAAACAATGAACAGACATCGAATGAAACTAAAACTTCTTTCTGATTAGCTTTTAATTTTTTCAATAAAATCGTATGAATTTTAGACACTGAAATTTGTTGTTAATATTCAAAACTGTTGAATTTATTTGACAACCATTTAGATATCAGATAAGTAGGAGCATTAATACCTGAAACAATGGGACGCATTGCTTTTCAGGGTTTATTTATCTTAGGTAAACAATACATTCTAGGAAGAACCGGGTTAGATATCGTTAGTCTAAACCTAATTGTTTTGGCATAATATTTTCACATTCTAATAAGACTCTACGGGTATCAGCAATCATTTTGGGAAGAGGATCTTTAGATATTAATGAATAGGGGCCTTCACATCACCTGAACTGACTCAAAATAATCTCTTTGTCCAAAAATGAGTGCTTTATTGCCTTTATCTGCTTTGAGATGTTAATAACTTTTCTCTTGTAAGATTTTTAACAATGTTTATTTCATCTCGCGTTAAATTTAAATTTTGGTAACTGCTGAATATTATCTGAGTTTGATTTTACAGGCGTTCTAATGAATTTTTAGAGTTATCC